>JAODPA010083623.1:0-25632 GCA_025585075.1 Nepenthes mirabilis | reverse complement strand
ATAATAATAATAGTACTAATATAATGTGGGAATAACTATTCCCACATTTATAGGTATTCCTTGTTAAGTTGTGATACGTCATTGGATTCGAGATTCGAACAGATTTGGGTCGACTTAATTGCCTGGATTCGACTCCATCCATTGAGTCTGGACCTTACATACCACTATAACAAACAGGAGGTCAGGTGTCGGTAGGATATTATCCCGCTGAAAACACTCCGACACTCAAGTCACTAATGAGAGTTGAGAGAGGAAAAGAGATAATGAGAGGACAATGAGTGTTCGCTTTTAGACGTAAGAGGCGTTCTAGCGGCTCGTGATAAGCACAGTTCTCCCATCTCTGCGTTCACAGGGAACAAGTAGGAGACGAAATCCTATAAGCATGGAAGTTTGAAAGACTGTCGAGATATTATGACAGATGTTAGAGAGAGTGGTGCCTCCGAAGTTTAAAATTTGAGTACGGGATTGCAGTTTGCATTTTCGTGCTCAAAAGTGAGCGTTTGTATGCTTAGAAGTTGGTGTGCCCTTGAGTGGAAACTCCGTAGGCTTATATAGATGGAGGACAAGGCGACCTTCCTTGGCAGAGAAGGTGTGATTCCTATACCATATCAGGTAACCTTCCTTGAGCAGGAAGGCTTAACTTGTTCAATCTGTTGGGATTACTTCCTTTTCTGGTGGACAACGGTCCTCAAGATTACTTGTCTTCCTTCTGCGCTTTGTTACAGTTAGAGTCTACAGCAGGTAGGAAGAGAGAATATGGCTCCTTCCTCGTGGGAAAGGCGTTGAATCTGTTGATATTCTTTTTAGTGCAGGTAGGGAATGCGTGAAATTAGAAAAAGGGACCATTGCTTGTCGTGTATGGAAGTGTGGGCCCAATTAGGCCTGGCCCATGTAAGGTTTTTTCTCATAGGCTTGCTTACTACAGTGCTACCGGTCAATAGAAACGTTGACCGTCTCATGAGAGCATATTGGCCGCCCAGTTAGCCTCTCATACGGTCAAAATTGGCATTGACCGTCAAGCACACATATGGGCCTTCTTAGATTTGGGCCGTTTTTTATTAGGCTAGCCCATTATGGGTATACCCATCACTAGCCTCCTATGTCTGGGGTCTGAATTCTGGCCTCTGGCATGTTCATGATGGGATGCGCCTAATTGTCATTCGTTAAGGGTGACGGAGCTGTTGATCGTCTAGAGTGGAGCCTTACGTGCTTCTGAAATGTTGATCAAATTAGTTGATCGTCTTGGCTGAATTCCGAAGAATTTGGCAAAAGAAATATTGATCGGATTTGTTAACCATCTTGGAAAACTCTTGGTAACTTGGCGAAAGAAATGTTGACCGGATTTGTCGACCGTCTTGGAAAACTCCGGGTAACTTATCGAAGGAAAGGTTGACCGGATTCGTTGATCGTCTTGGAAAACTCCGAGTAACTTGGTGAAGGAAATATTGACCAGATTTGTTGAACAGATTTGTTGACCGTCTTGGAAAACTCTAAGTAACTTGTGGGAGCTAGAGAAACGTGCGCCCATTAGCAAGTCTGTTAGGCAAAAAGGCCGCCACGTATCTTCATGTGGTGAATTCAGGATCCCGATAATTAATGCACCAGATGATCTGATTCGGCGGTGCCCTTTCGGGAAGCGACACGTGGCAGCCATGATGGAGCGCGTTTATGAGGCGGTTTAGTGTATTCACACTGGCCTTTAAGTTGTCCATCCGTTTCACTTTGAATTTTCCCACGCTTTTTTCTGTTCCTTCGTCTTCCTTAACCTAAAAGAGAGAAAAACCCTGGACGTCTTTCTGATCATGGCCTCCGTTGTCAATATCGCTTCTATCCTCAGAGAGAATGGCGTGAAGGAATTGTACGTGGAGTACATCCTAAAAGATATTGCCTTCCGTGTTCCTGGGAAGGATGACAGGGAGTTCCTGCCACCTCAGGGCATTGTGACCATCTACGAGGCCCACTTAAGGAGTGGGCTTCATCTTCCGATCCCTGATGAGCTACTGTTGATCTTCTAGGCGGTTCGAGTCCCAATTGAACAGCTTCATGTAAACGCGATTCAATACTCGTGCACTTTCTGTATATTTCTTTGTCAGTACTCGAGGCTGCTTACGATGTCAATGGTTAGAGGGCTCTTTAAGCTCAACCAGGGAGCAGAGTGGATCTCTCTGGCCCCACGCAATGATCTTCAAGTAAGCTCCGCCATATATGACTCTCTGAAGAACTAGAAGAACTGGTTCTTTTTCATTCACATAGGTAAATCCTAACCGTTAGCCAGGGAGTGGGACAAGGTGCCCGATGTGTATACCAGGGTGCCTTTTGAGGTAGAGATGGCGTCCCTGTCATAATTGGTCAAGCTTGTTGAGAGCCACATTGGGGATTTTAGGAGAGACTACTTAGTCTCCCAAACTGAGGCCAAGACGACCAAGTGGGACCTCCTTCTCCTGTCCAGAAATTCAGGATTTATGAGATTTCAAAATCAAAAGAGAACTTAAAATCAGAATAAAATATTAAGACCAAGAGTATAATGAAATCCGGAGGTCGGAGTGGCCTTATACCATTCAATACCAGAGTGGTCTTATGCCACTTAAAACCGGAGTAGTTTGTGCCACAGAACGCCGGACTGCTCGAAATTCGGAATAGACGATAAGAAAATGTTGACCGAAACTTGTAAGGTTGACCGGCTTTTAAAAGGTTGATCGGCTTTAGAATATTTATCGGCTTGAGTAAGGGTTGACCGAAAATTGTGATGTTGACCGGATGTTGACCAACGTCAAAATATTGACCGACCAAAGAGTTGACGACCTTGAGAAAGGTTGACCGGTCTTGAATAAAAGAAGTGAAACGATGGCCGACCCAGAATACTGACCAAAAGTTGACTGAAATAAATTAAGGGCAACTAAAGACAGGGACTAATTTTACTAATTAGTTAGAACCCAACTAGACCCTAACTAAATGAAGTAAGTGAACCACCTCGTTGGCCGTCTGAGAAGAAGTACCAAAGTAAGCAGCTTGGACTACTTACTCCCACCTAACTTCTGAGAAGAAGTACCAGGTAGGTAGCTTACCCCTACTTACTCCACCTAACCCCTCCTCTATATATACTCAACTTCGATCGAGGAAGCAAGTATGAGTAACTGGCAAAAAGAACAGTAAGGAGTAGAGAATGAGAGAAAGCTTCCAGTCTGTAAGGGTGGGTGAATGACTATCAGGCAAGTGTACCCCCTTCTTTTAGTTCATGGTTTAATACAAGTGTACACTCTATTTTTAACTTCAGAATATTACAAGTGTACTCTAGACGATCACTCTTTTTAAGTTCGTTTGCACGTGTGCCCCAACTTTTTTTAGTTCATGCTTTGCAAAAATACTTCCGTTCCAAAGATCCAACTTTAAAAACTACTAGTTTTTCCCTTCCGATTTAGATTAAATGTATGCCGTTTTAATTACCGTTTGATAAACTGTATCCTAGTTTGAATTCATGCTTTCTGCCTTTTGTCCTCTACTTTCTGCTAAACTCACGTTTAAACTGGAGTATATGAAAATAAAAAAGTAGACCGTCTCGTACGTCACTTGCATTACACGAATTTGAAACCGGCATTGATTTGTAAAATAATTAAAACCAGCTTTATAATATAATTTAAAACCGGCTTAAGTAAATATTAAAACCGGCCTTGCATAATTTGAAACCGACGTTTGAAATGTAATTTGAAATCGACTGTGAAGCGAACATGAAATATTGAAACCAGTCTTGCATGAAATTTTAAAACTGGCATTTGTAATGTGAAGTGACGCATGAAATACGGACTGGAATCTATAATTGAAACCGGCCTTGCATATCAGTTTGAAACCGGCTTTGCATATTAAATTGAAACCGGCCAAGAATAATTGAAATCGGCCATGTATTATAATTGAAACCGATATTTGTATTGTAAATTTGAAACCGACATTTGCATTGTGATTTTAAAATCGGCCTTGTATTATAATTGAAACCGACATTTATATTATAAATTTAAAACTGGCATTTGCATTGTAATTTTGAAACTGGCATTGTATTATAATTGAAACCGTCATTTATATTGTAAATTTGAAACCGGCATTTGCATTGTAAATGTTGAAACTGGCCTTGTATCATAATTTGAAATCGGCATTTATCATGGGACCTCAAAACCGGATTGCCAGGCGACGCATGAAAATTATGATTTGAAACCGGCCATGGAACATAATTTTGAAACCAGCCTTGTAGTGTGATTTTGAGACCAATTTGTGATATGGCCGTCCGGAATTAACAAAGAAAATGTGAACCGACTTTATGATAAGACAAATAAGTTCGGACCTTAGCATTGGGAGATAAGGTTATCCGGCATGCCTTAGGACCTTATAGTGATAATCGAGGATAACGAAAGTGAAAGCCATCATCGGGGCTTTGTACAAGGAGGTAATGGTAGCCGTCCTCGGGGCTTATACAATGAGGAAGTGAGAGCCGTCCTCGAGGCTTTATACAAGGAGGAATTGCCGTGATTGTGAGAAGATGTGCACAATCTATCCTCAATTAAAGCCCCCTGTTGTTAAGTAATAAATAAAAGAAGCTATACTGTAACCGGCCTTGTTTCATGCTCTAATATTATCTGTTTTGGCTTTCCAATTGACTTCTGTATAGTCTGGCCAAACGCTACCGTATGATATTTATATTGCATGATTTCCTGCATTAACCGTTCTAAGTGTTCTGCATGATTCTGGCCAAATGATATCCTATATATATCTGTAACTGTTGATAGCACGAACGTTTTATGGAAAAATCTACATGTACCTTGTTGAGCTCCGGCTCACTGTTTTCTATTTCCCCCCCCCCCTCAGATGGAAATTTAGAACTCATGCCTGACGAGACTGAGTGACTAGAGCTTATCTGAAGGGTTTGTAAGGATTCAGAAGCATACTTTTGGACGACCACCATGAAGAAGCAATTAATGTAATGATCTGTTAGAATTGATAAACTTTTGTGATTAGAAGTTCATGACTATATGTATTCAGGAATGAATTTTTATGTGAATGAATGTAAATACTTCAGTTGGATAATAGATTGACTTCCGCTATGTGTTTGATGACTAGAATGTATGAGTCCTAGACAGTATCTGTGATCCTGTGATTTGGAATGCACGATCGGTCCGAACCGGACCACCGAAACTTGGTATCAGTTCCGGGAGATCATTGGCAGAATACAAAAAAAAAATCCATTCCGTCACAGGATTCCCCTGCCAGAGGCCCTACGGGCGAGGAAGAGGACCAGAGCCACGCTTATAAGGCCTCGTTCTCCTGATACCATTCCCACTAGTCTAAAGTAAAAGAGGGTAACCATGGTGGTGCCTTCTTCGTCATCTTTAGGGCCAGATTACGTGGCCGCTAGGCGCTTTGCGGGGGTAGGTGTCGTCTCCGGGATTGAAGCGGAGCTGGCTTTAGAGGCTTATGATACCATGCTGAGCGCTACAGCGAGTGGCGTTGTTGTTTTGGCACAGCCTACGTTGGCGGGGTTAATGTCAGTTCCTCAACCTGGGCTGGAAGAAATGACCCTCGAGCTGTCTACTAAGGCGCTTGCATTAGCTGACGTGCTATGGCCAAGCCACAGAAGCCATCTATTGGGTCTCATGTTGTGGGGCTGCAAACTAAGCAGTATGAGATGGTTTTGGAGCCTACCGTGCCTGAAGAGCCAGTGGGGACAAGGGATACTCTGGAGGAGCTATCAAAGGAGTTCGAGGCGGAGGTCACTTGCAACCTTGCTCAGAAGGGCTCTACTTCCAGTCCACCACCCCTGGTGCCAAATCTGCGCGCCACACCAGATAGGCCAACATGAAGGGTCTGACAGGTATACTCTCTGTTACTTGCCTTATCTTTAGCTTTACCTTTTCTGACTCCTTTTTTTTTTTACAGGCTGATAAGGTCATAGGCGTAGTTGCTAAGGCGCTTAGGCAGAGGAACAGGATGATCTCCGATAAGGATATGGAGATTGCCTGACTCAATTCGAAGCTGGAGGCTCTAGGGGTATAGTAACAGGAGGATGCTGCGGCCTTGAAGTCTATCATGGCTGGCATGGAGGCGGAGAATGCTAGCTTGAAGGGCGAGGTTGC
The DNA here is from genome assembly GCA_025585075.1 of Nepenthes mirabilis. Lineage (NCBI taxonomy): Eukaryota > Viridiplantae > Streptophyta > Magnoliopsida > Caryophyllales > Nepenthaceae > Nepenthes > Nepenthes mirabilis. The sequence continues at coordinate 19,516 of JAODPA010083623.1, read as the reverse complement.
TAGCTTGAAAGAGGAGGTGGCTAGTTTGAAAGAATTCGTGGTGTCTAGCCTGGTGGAGGAGAGCGATCGTCTGAAGGAGGAAAACGAACGGGTTAAGAGGCGTCTCGACCAGCTCGCAGGGCAGATAACTACTATGGATAATGATCTAAGCCTCCGCATACGCCCTCACGAGGTCGTGGACATGATGTTGTCGTGATTATGGGAGGGGATCAGCATTAGTTGGCATATTATGCGGCTGGTTGATCCTGACTTTTCAGTGGATCTTATTAACCTCTTGAACAGGTCTGTTTAGCTCTGTGAGAGCCTCGTGGGGGAGCCGCGGGATAGTCATAGGCCACCACCACCTCCTTAGTTTTTTGTTGACTTTAGTTCCTTTCTTGGTATAGCAATGTAAATGTATGTTACTATAAGCAATAATACAAGCAGTTTCGTGTATGTCGCATGCCGCATGCCTTTACTTTTTATGGCTATTTTTAGCTGGTATTTGTTGGTGTATTGGGCGGCCAACTTGGTACACTTCCTGCGAGTTGACCATCCACCTTATTTTAGGCTTTCATGGTGCTTCCCAAAGAAGTGGAGTCCTTGGGGGTGTATTCAAAGATGTCGTTTGCGTTAAGCCGGCCTAGTACTCACTCATGAGTAAGGATTGGTGGCGCTGCCCAAGTGTGGACTTGGGCTGCCAGCTTTGGAGGAGCACTTTGCTCCTGTTGACCATCATTAACTGATTACGCTATCTTCTTGTGAAGGAGGTGGTCGTGTGTGCTACGCTAGCCCCCTAAAATTTTTGACAGTGAACGGGCCACTTAGATGACCAAGGTTCAGATACGACCACTTATGGGCTACTTGGATAACCAGGGTTTAAATTCTACCAGCTGTGGGCTGCTCGAATGATCGAGGTTCATATACGACCACTTACAAGTTGCCTGAATGACTAGGGTTTAAGTTTGACCACCTATAGGTTGCCTGGATGACCAGGGTTTAGTAACAAGATGGTAAAAATTCGCCTGACTTAGAAGTAGTCTAGGTCATTTAAACCTACAATAAGAAAAATATACACGCATACAATGCAAAGAAGAAAACGAATACAATCGGCTAAAAGGAATACTCATTTTATTAATTAAAAATCACATATAAATGATTACATACCAATATGCAGACTACCTACCTAGGTCCTTATAAGAAGTAGCGTTTGAGGTGGATCGCGTTCTATGTTCGTGGGGCCAACTTTTCATCCTAGTTTCGAAACTTGTATGCCCCACTTTTCAGGACAACAGAGACTATGAAAGGCCCTTCCAAGTTCGGGGAGAGCTTATTCCGGCCGGCTATCTTGCCTACGGCCTCGATACTTTGTAAGACCAAATCTCTAATGTCAAACTGCCGCGCTTATACCTTCTTGTTGTAATAGCAAGCGATTCGGTATTGGTAGGCCACCATCCGCATTCTGGCGGCGCCATGAGCTTCTTCTAACAAGTCTAAGTGTTCCCGTATTTTTTAGGAGTTACTTTGTAGGTTGAAAGATTCTACCTTAAGACTTGGAAGTTCAATTTCAATCGGGATTACTACTTCACTCCCGTAGCAGAGGCTAAAGGGCGTCTCGCCAGTTAGCTCCTTTGGAGTTGTTTGGTAAGACCAGAGGATTGAGGGGAGCTCATCTACCTAGGAACCCCCAACATCCTCCAGCTTGGTCTTAAGTCCGTGGAGTAGCGTTCGGTTTGTGACCTCCACCTGTTCATTCGCTTGAGGGTATGCCACCGAAGTATGGACTAGCTTAATGCCAAGGCTGGTGCAATACTTGGTAATGTGCTTTCCCGAAAATTGAGTCCCATTGTTAGTCACTATGACCTCTGGAACGTCAAATCTGCTAACGATGTTCTGGCGAATGAACTCAAGAGTGTCGTGCTCTGTGATCTTGGCCAGCGGGATGGCCTCGACCCACTAAATGAAATAGTCGATACCTACTATGATGAATTTTCCTTTCCCCGCTGCGATAGGAAATGGGCCGAGAATGTCGAGCCCCCACTGCGCAAAGGGCCAAGGCACCTGGAAGGACTTCAGCTCGGTGGATGGCTGGTGGTGAAGGTTGCCATAAAGCCGACAACTCTCGCACTTCTTCACAAACTCGAGTGCATCCTTTTTCATTGACGACCAATGGTAACCTTGTCGCATGATCTTGAATGCCAGGTTTTTGCCGCTGGTGTGCGATCCGCAAATCTCAAGGTGCATTTCGCCCAAGGCGTAGTTGGCTTCCTCAAGGGTTAGGCACCAAAGGTACGGAGTCGAGTAACTGCGACGATACAACCGTCTGTCGACTACAGTGTACCAACTGGCCGTCTTCTTGATCCGCTTGGCTACCTCTATATCTTCTAGCAGTGCTCCGTCAGCCAGAGACCTTAGGCACGGTGTCATCCAATTTTCTATCTTGGAGACCTGTATCGCTTCCTGTTTCTCTATACTGGGATTGATCAGAACCTCCCTCATGTCCCTCGAGTACTGCTCTGAATTTTTGGCCATCGCTGCTCCGGTCAGCTGGTCCGCCTTTCAGTTTTCAAATTTGGGAACGTGGACCAATGTTAGCTTATCAAAACTCCGGGTGGCCTCCCTTGCCCTGGACAAATACTTGGCCAAGTGTGGGTTATTCGCCTCGATGCTCCCATTAATCTGGTTGACGATTAACTCAAAGTCGCTATAAACAGCCAATCGTTTGGTTGAGTATTATTTGGCCAATCTTAACCCAACTAACAGGACTTCGTATTCGGCAACATTGTTGGTGGCCGAGAAGTTGAGCCTAAGGGAGTACTTCACCTCAAACCCATCAGGGATCCTGAGGACCACCCCGGCACCGCTGCTTGTGTCCCTTAATGATCCGTCTACGTGGAATACCCATTTTGAAACTCCCTCATGCTATTCCGCACTCTCTGGGGCTATTTTTTGGGAATTAGGGTCATGGTCATGACGATGAAGTCGGCCGAAGCCTGTGCTTTTATAGCAGGTCTGGGCTGAAATTCGATGTAAAATTCACCCAATTCCATAGCCCACTTTACCAGCTGTCTAGAAATATTGGGTTTCTAGATAATGCTCTTCAGAGGCTGATCGGTGAGAACTATCACACGGTGTGCCTAAAACTAGAGCCTTAGTTTTCATGCAGAGAATACAAGAGCCAAGGCTAGCTTCTCCGTGCACGGGTAGCGCGTCTCTAGGCCAGTCAATGTTTTGCTCAAGTAGTAGACCGGTCGTTGAGTGTCGGCATCATGGAGTACGAGGATAGAGTTGAGGGACACCTCTGACACCGCCAGGTAGAGGTACAGCTCCTCTCCATCCCTGGATGACATTAATAATGGCGGGTAAGCCAGATATTGCTTTAACTCATTCAAGGATGCATGGCAATCTGCCGTCCATTGGAATCTGTTTGATTTTGTCCCCCTTAGGGCCTTGAAAAATGGCTGATACTTGTCACATGACTTCGCTAAGAAGTGGGACAAGACTGCTAGTCATCTAATCAGTTGCTGGACATCGTTGATGTTCCAAGAGGGAGCCATGTTTTCGAAGGCCTTAATCTTCTCTGGGTTTGCCTTGATCCCTCGTTAGGAGACGATGACACCCAAGAATTTTTCCAAGACCACCCCAAAGACACACTTAGCCGGATTCAGCTCATTTGATGTTCACAGAGCACTTCAAATGACTCAGCTCATTTGATGTTCACCGAGCACTTCAAATGACTCTGCAAAATCGTGAATATGGTCGTCGATGGTTCTGTTCTTGACGAGCATGTCATCGATGTAAACCTCCATATTACGGCCGATCTGTTTCTCAAACATTTTGTTTACTAGTCGTTGGTAGGTGGTTCTTGCATTTTTCAGACTGAATGACATGACCTTATAGCAACAAATACCGTGGTCCGTCATGAACGAGGTGTGCTCCTCATCCTCTGGGCTCATTCGGATTTGGTTATAGCCCGAGTAAGCGTCCATGAAGCTCAACAGCTCATGTTCGGATGTCGAGTCCAGCAGCAGGTCGATCCTGGGTAAAGGATAATTGTCCTCCAGGCAGGCTTGGTTAACGTTAGTAAAATTAACGCACATTCATCATTTTTTGCTGCTCTTCTTTACTAGGATGACGTTTGAGAGCCAATCGGGGTACTGAGTTCTCTGATAAAACTAGCGTCCACCAATTTTCTTACTTCCTCTCGGATGGCGACCAACTTTTTTACCGAGTGATTTCTTCGCTTCTGTCTAACAGGCTTTCAGTCAGGATCGAGGCCCAACTTCTAAACCATTACTCCGGCCGCAATCCCAGGCATGTCGGCAAGAGTCCATGCGAAGATGTCAGCGTTCTGTCGCAAGAATGTATCAGGTCGTCGCGCAGTGTACCAGTAAGTGACCCGCCGATCTGCAAGCACTTTTTCGGATCCTCCGGGTTTAGTGGGACTAGGTCGGTGCCTCACTGGATTGTGCCTGCTGCAAGGTTGTTTTGTCTCGCTGGTCGAGTTCTCCAGCCATTCTAGTACTGCCGCTAGGAGCAATTTGGGACATATAACATGTTCACCTAGTGGCTTGGCCACCTAACACTTCGCCCACACCGTATGGCATTGGAAATTTTATTTTGAGGTGTGGTATTAAAGTAATGGCCCTAAATGTCATTAGGCATGGTCATCCTAGTATAGCGTTGTATACGGAGGGCAAGTCAACTCCTAGGAAGGTAAGTGTACGACTTGCTGTCTTCCAGTATGTGCCTAAGGTGATTTCTAATTGGATCGTCCCTTGGACGGGCACTAGTTCGTTGTCAAGGTCGTATAGTGGGCCTTCGGCAGGTTTTAATTGATTCTTTTTTAAATTAAGTTTAAAAAATGCATTGAGATAGTGTAAATCGCGAGAATTTTCATTGTTAATGAATACTCGTTTCAGTTGATAGTTGACACTACCGTCTGAAACGAGTGTGGATACAATAACGGGATCCACATGGGGAAAAATTACATGTGCCAAGTACTATCACTAAAACTAATGACATTGTCTGTAGTGCACTACTTCTTCCTCCCTGTCTGTTGCTCCTTGTCGTCCGTCGGGTTCTTAGCTGGTTGGGTGATGATTATGTTGACTACTCCTATGCAACCCGATTTCGTGGAGGGGAAGGCTCCGGTCTTTCTCCCCCCGTAGTGCCAAAGCTCTGGCTAGGGTCCTTAACAAATTTGGTGAGATGGCCCCTTCTGATCAGCTCTTCAATCTCGCGCTGGAAGGTCTTGCAGTCCTCTGTGGAGTGTCCAGAAGATCGATAGAAACTGCAATACTTTATCGAATTTCCTCCCTCCGCCTTCTTAAGTGGTTTTGGCCACTTAAGGAACTTCTCCCCACGGATTTGTATGATGACATTCGAACGCGTATCAGTTAAGGGCGTTAGGTTGGTGGCCCCATAGTCCTTACGCTCTGGTGGTCCGGTCCTATGGTGCTTTCGATGGGAGTGATCACCACCGTTGAACTTCCTCTTTCCCTCTCCGAGGAACAAGCGAGGCTGTTCGGTCCGTTCTTGATGTTTAACCTCATTGGCCTCTTCCGCCACCGCATAAGCTCGGGTGATAGATTCTGTCTCTCGGAAGGTCTGCGGGTTCTTGTGAGCCAAGTGTCTGAAGAAATCCCCGTACGTCAGCACGGAGATGAAGCTACCCAACTTCATTTCCTCTGTGAGCCTGGGGATCTGCTTGTCTTCTACCACGAAGCAATCCAGAAACCTCCGTGGATTCTCTCCCTACTTCTGCTTGATGTGGGAGAGGTGCCATGGTTGTTTTTCCTCTTGGCGACTAGAAGCATATTAGGCCAAAAATAGGTCAGTCAGCTCCCTGAAGCTTCCGATCGAGTTTGAAAGGAGGTGGTGGAACTATATACGAGCGTCTCCCTTCAACGTGAGTGGGAAGCAACGGAACATCGCCGAATCCTCCAACCCGAAAATGATCAAGACAATCTATCGGATTAGTGCTCCCATTGTAAGAGTCAAGGGGAGGCATCTTGAATTTGGTCGGTATTGGATGATTCAGGATTTCCGCCGTGAAAGGAGATTTGTCCAGATCACTGGCATGCTCATCGTCCTTGAACACACGATTCCAGATCTCCTCCAACTTGGGGTCTACCCGAACAACGTTGGCTGATCTATTAGAGTTGAGATAGGTCATCAACTCTGCTCCTTCCTTGGAGTGGCCAGTAGCCGGCTAGCTACTACCTCCAGTGTATCTGACGGTCCTGGAGGCTCCCTCCTGGATCGAGTTCCTGATCTCCGCTTGAGAGTATCGGGGGTTCCTTCATTCCAAACTTTCCTCCGGAGACATGCTTCCTAAGTGCTCCTTAAGCCTGATCTGGCTTGGAGCGCATGAAGATTCGGGGATCTTAGTGTTGGCCAACCTTCTGGGCCTTTTGGCTGGCTTCTTCTTCCTCTGGCCTCCTCTCCTAGAGGCCGATATGGAGACTGTCATGGGCGGAGCCCCTAGTTGTGAATGCTCCTGTCAGGAATAGAGCATCTTATTGGTATTTTGCATATACTCCACTAGATGCTGAAAGAAAGGTGCTGGCACACCGTTGACTGTCCCATTTACCATGGTACCAGCAGTATAGTCCTAGTCGGGAGAGGTCGCATCTCTAGCAGATTTGCTAGCTTGTACTCTTATGTTCACCATTCTGGTTAGTTCAGGGGGCGAGGATGAGAGACTTTTCTGAAAAAGTGTGGTAGTTTTTCGTAAGCACTTCCCACAGACGACGTTAATATATATCCCTGGATTCGGGATTTGAATAGATTTGGGTTGACTTGATTGCCTAGATCTGACTCCGTTTATCGAGTCTGGACCCTACACACCACTACAACAAATAGGAGGTTAGATGTCGGTAGGATATTGTCTCACTAAAAATATTTCAACGTTCAAGTCAGTAATAGGCCTTTGACTTTTAAGAAGGAAAATGAAAATGAGAGTTGAGAGAGAAAAAGAGAGAATAAGAGGGCAAAGAGTGTTCGCTTTTAGACGTAATAGGGGTTCTAGCGGTTCGTGATGAGCACAGATTTCCCAGCTCTGCGCTCACAGGGAACGAGTGGGAGACGGAGTCCTATAAGCGTGGAAGCTTGAAAAACTGTCGAGATATTATGACAGATGTTCGAGAGAGTGGTGCCTCTGGAGTTTGAAAGCTGAGTGTGGGATTGTAATTAGCGTTTTCATGCTTGGAAGTGAGCATTTGTATGTTTAGAAGTTGGCGTGCCATGGAGTGGAGACTCCGTGAGCTTAAATAGATGGAGGGTAGGGCGACCTTCCTTGGCCGAGAAGGCGCTATTCCTGTACTATGTCAGATGACTTTTCTTGAGTAGGAAAGCTTGACTTGTATAATTTGCTGGGATTACTTTCTTTTCTGGCAGGCAATGGTTATCAAGATTATTTGCATTCCTTCTGCACTTTGTTACCATTAAAGTTTACAATAGGCAGGAAGAGAGAATCTGGCGCCTTTCTCATGGGAAGGGCGTTAAATGTGTTGATATCCTTTTTAGTGCAGATTGGCTTTAGGGAATACGCAAAATCAGAAAAAAGGACCATTACTTGTCGTGTATGGAAGTGTGGGCACAATCCGGCCTGGCCCATGTAAGGTTTTTTCCCTTGGGCTTGCTTACTATAGTGCTAATGGTCAATAGAAACGTTGACCATTTCATGGGAGCATATTGGCCGCCCAATTGGCCTCTCATGCGGTCAACGCTGGCGTTGACCGTTGAGTGTACATATGACCCTTCTAGAATTTGGGCTGTTTTTCTTATTGGTCCAACCCATTATGGGCATGTCCATCAAATAAGGGAATTGTTATTCTCAAAGAAATAATAAGGGAATAGAATTCCTATTTTCTCCAACCAAATATCGGGTTTAGATTTAAAAAATCATAGGAGTCCAATCTAAAATTTTTTAGGTCGAAATTCAAATCCCAAGTGCACAAAATGAATACCTCAACTACTTAACATCAAAACTTCTATCACACTACATAAGCCTCTTCACATTTGAGATATTTTCCTTGAACTTAACTAATTTATATTACTTTGAAATGTAATTTTATAATGTACAAATAACAAAATCTTTCTCTTTATATTTTCTTACATTCACAACTAACTCATCTTTGAACTCTGCATTGTTTACAAAAAACTTGGGTTTTCTATTTATTATTGGTTACATAATAATTCCTATAAGAAAAAATTTTATCTTGGAAGAAATTTAATAACATTATCATCCTCTCAGTAAATAAATTTGATACTTACCTGGATCCGACTTCAAACATATTCGAATTCGTCTGGATTACTTGACCCGACTCCATTCACTGAGTTCGAATCCTGCACACTACTAAAATAAACAAAAGGTCAGTGTGTCGGTGGGAGGTTGTCTCACCGAAAACACTCCGACGCTCAAGTCAGTACACCCTCCTAAGTAGGGAAGGTAAACTGGAAAGCAAAAGAGGGAGAGAGCGAGTTGATCAGTCGTGAGTGTTGGCTTGTCGAGAACGTGAGCTATTGCTTCATACTCACAGAGAGCATGAGGAAGCGAAGTTCCAAAAGCATGGAAGCTCCCGGGAACGACTCTCGAAAAGCCAAATTGGTCTCCAGAAATCTAGAGGCCCTTTTGGTGGGATTGGAGGACGAACACCTAGGTAGAGAGGAAGAGATGATGAACCTCTGTCCAGTACTCTGTCAGCGTTCGTGGACGTCTTTTCAGTAAGGGCTTTGCGTTGTCTGAGTAAGAGTTCGTCTTTTGTGTATCAGAGCTTGCCTCAATCAGAGTTTGCGTAAGTAAGCTTGTGTACGTAAGAGATTGTCTGTCCCTTGAATAAGAATTCTAGGGTTTACTTAAATGATGACAGGGTGATCTTCTCCAGTTGGAAGGTGTGATCCCTGGCATTATTCTGGGCGACATTCCTTTTACAAGGAGGCGCTAGTTGCCAAACTAGCTGAGATTGCTTCCTTCACGGCTCTCAGCGGCTTTTCAAGTTGCTGACCTTCCTTTTGTGTATTTTACCGTTGGAGAGCCCCAGTTGGCAGAAGATTGGGAAAATCTGGCGCCTTCTTTATGGGAAGGGTATTGATTTTGTCAATGTCCTTTTTGGGTGCTGACTGAGATCATGGAAGGTGCGGAAAGAACCGTTGCTGGTTGTTTGCTGGATCGTGGGCTCAAGTGGGCCAGGTCCGTAAAAAGATTTTATGGGTTTGCCACTACAGTACATCCGGTCAATGCTTGAGTTGACTGTCTGTACGCGAGTTGGCCATCTGCTGAGGTCTGGACGGTCAACGCTGGCGTTGACCGTCTTGGGCATTTCAGGATTTGGGCCTACATCTCCTGTTGGGCTGTTTTTAAGTTGACCGTCCAGCAGGCCGTTTTGGGCCTCCGTTGACCTTGGGCCAGCCCATTTTCAGTATATCCATCACTAGCCCCCTATGCCGGTGGCCAAAATTTTGGCCTCCGAAATGTTCATGATGGGATGCTCCTCACTGCCCTTCATCGCTTAAGGATCCCAAAGCACTCTATGAAAGGCCGAGAGGGTAGTTGACCGAAACTGTTGACCGTCTTTGGTCAGTTTCGAAGAAGAATTTTGACTAGAACTGTTGACCGTCTTTGGTCAATTCTGGAGAAAAATGTTTGACCGGAGCTGTTGACCGTCTTTGGTCAGTTCCGAAAAAGAATATTGACCGGCGCTGTTGGCCGTCTTTGGCTAATTCCGAAAAAGAATGTTGACCGGAGCTGTTAACTGTCTTTAGTCAGTTCTAGAAAAGAATGTTGACCGGAGCTGTTGACCGTCTTTGGTCAGTTCCGGAAGGCTTTCTGTGAGCCCTGATTGACGCGTGGTAGTCAGCCGGCTTGTCAGGCCAAAAGTAGACACGCGTCTTCTTTTGGCTGGGTGGATATACGGGCCATTAATGCATTGGAGATTTGCCTTTTGAAGGGCCAAACAGGGAGGTGACACGTGGCAGGATTGACGGCGCCATTTCTGAGGGGTTTTAAGGCATTTTGCCAATCAAGTTTCCCTCCACACTTTGAAATTCTTCTACGCCTCCTTGCTTCGTCTTCTTCATCTTCGACTTTCCTTCTCCAAGAAACCCTAGCCCTTTCTACAAGCCATGGCCTCCGTCACCGACATCGCCTCTGTCCTTAGAGAGGGTGACATAAAAGCATTATGTGTTGAGTTCAATATCCCGAAAGATATTACATGGGGGGTCCCGGGCAAGGACGACATAGTCTTCTCTCCACTGGCAGGGCACATCACGATATATATGGTCCACCTGAAGAGTGGCCTCCGTCTTCCTCTACCGGATGACTTGCTGTCTGTCCTGCAAGCCCTACAAGTCCCGATTTCTCAACTTCACGCCAATGCCGTACGGTATATCTGTACCCTCTGTATTTTCCTTCGTAAGCATTCTAAGAGGCTAAGGATGCCGATGGTGAAGGGGCTTTTCAAAATAAACCAGGGAGGCAAATGGATATCGCTCGTCCCTCGTTCTGGCCTAAAATAAACACAACCATCTATGACTCGCTCAAGAACTGGAAGAACCGGTTCTTTTTCGTGAGCGTGGGGGTGACTTGGCCTCTTGCGAAGGACTGGGGCCTGGTGCCAAAGGTGTATACTGGGACGCCGTCTGTGGAGAAGACGGCGTCCTTAGAGTGGTTGACCAAGTTGATCAAAGACTACCTTGCTGACTTCAAGAGGGACTTCTTGGTCTCTAGGGCAGAGACCAAGAAGGTGAATTGGGGACCGCCTTCCCCGATTTAAAAGCCCATGCCGCCAGCAAGGTTGATGCGGCCGGAGGACTCCATGGGTCTGCTTATTCGTATCGACCCCACAGATGAAGGCTTTATTGGTCCGCTGCCTAAGAGGGTGTTGGAAACGTCTTCCTCGTTGTCATCGTGCCCCGATTACATCGCCGTCGGGATCTACAGCGGCCCCGACAGTACCACGGGCATGGAAAGGACCTTCGAAGACCTGCCGGTGGCCATGGAAGAAAATATCATCTTGGTGCAGCCTGCACCACAGGCGGCTCCTCAAGTAGTGTAAACAGAGTCCTTTACGGAGCCTGCCTCAAAGCCAGTGGTGGAGGCACAGGAGCCATCTGTTGGCTCTCCAGTCGTGCGGACTCCTGCTGTGGAGCCAATGGTGGAGTTTGATCCTCCGGCAGCTGCTGCGGAGGCTGTAGTCAGGGAGCCTGCAGTTACTATGGACGACATTAATGAAGGGCTGTTGGATGAGATCCTAGAGGAAGCTGCTGCCAACTCAGCTCGAGAGGACGTCGCTCCTGGCCCACCACTGCCTAGGCCAGGTCTGGAAGCGAGGCCCGAGAGGCCTGTGAGGAGAGTTTGGGAGGTATGATTCTTGGTGATGGCTTCCACGTACTTTCTCCTTTCCCGGATTTCTAACTTGTTCTTTGTTTGTCTTTTGTACAGTCGTCGGAGCTGGCTACTGCCATCATCAAGGCGGTGGAGCAGCTTGACCAGGTGATCACCAATAGGGAGGCGAAAATCACCTGGCTGGATGCTAGACTGGCTGCTTCGGGGGGAGCACAGTTAGGAGACTACTGCCCTCGAGACTGTTCTGGCGGGAGTGGAAACGGAGAATGCCAACTTGAAGGCTGAGGTTGCGGACTTTAAGGCCGAGGTTGCCCGTTTGAAAGAAGAGGGTGATCAAGCCAAAGCGGGCATCAATCAACTTGCCGGGCGAGTAGCAACCTTGGAGAACGACTTGAGTCTCCGTATTCGCCCCCACGAGGTTGAGGGCATGATGCACGTGCGGCTGTTGGAGGGGGTCAACGTTAGTCGGCGCATTATGTGGTTGGTCTATCCCGGCTTCCCCGTTAACCTCATCAATCTAGCCAACAGAGCGGCGCAACATAGAGATGACCTCGTGGGGGAGCCCCGTGACAGTCAGAGGCCCCCACCACCCCCGTAGCCTCTTATGTTGTACATTTTTGGGACCTTCCTTGTATTTATGTACATAAGATGTAACTTGTAACACATTCGAAAGCAATAAAATGGAAGTTTTTTCAACTTTGTGTCCATTTGCCTTTACTGCTTTTGTGTTTGCATTCTTGTTACATTGGACGGCCAACTTGGTTGGCCAGCTGCCATTGTTGTGCTGCCTAAGGAGTGAGGTCCTTAGGTTTTACAGGCAGTTGTGTTAACCAGCCTGGTGGCGCTACCCAAGTGCTGATTTGGGCGGCCAACGTTGGAGAAGGATGCTTCTCCCTTCGACCATCGCTGACTAATCACGCTATCTCCTCGTAGAGGAGGTCGTTGCGGGTGCTGTGTAAGCCCCCTAAGATTTTGACCATTATCGGGCCACTTGGATGACCAAGGTTTAGATACGACCGCTAACGGGGCTTTCAGATGACCGAGGTTCATATTAGACCGCTTATGGGCCACCTGAATGACCAGGGTTTATATTAGATCATTTTCGGGCCACCTGGATGACCAGGATTTAAATACGACCGCTAATGGGCCGCTCGGATGACTGAGGTTCATGTTTAACCACTTATGGGCTGCCTAGATGACCAGGGTTTATTAACGAGAGGGTGAGGATCCTCCCGACTTAGGGGCAGTCTAGGTCAGGTAACCTGAAAAGCAAACACACATACATGCACATAGGAGGGATGGGCAGTATGCTAAGTAAACACTTATTTTAGTAAATTTAAAACAAGCAAGCGAATGCACATACACATAATAATGCAAATGCATACCTGTGCCTTCTACTGGAAGTAGCGTCTGAGGTAGATTGCGTTCCATGTTCGCGGTACCAGCTTCCCGTCCTAGCTCCGGAGCTTGTAGGCCCCGTTTCGTAGGACGGTAGAGACGAGGAAAGGCCCTTCCTAATTAGGAGAGAGTTTATTGCGACCGGCCAGCTTGCCTATGGCTTTGACGCCTCGTAGGACTAGGTCTCCAATATCAAATTGTCATGCCTTAACCTTTTTGTTGTAATATCGGGCAATTCAATGTTGGTAGGCCGCTATCCGTACTCTAGCGATGTCGCGGGCTTCCTCTAACAAGTCTAGGTGCTCCCTGATTTTTTGGGAGTTAGCCAGTGAGTCGAAGGACTCCACCCTAAGACTTGGAAGCCCAATTTTGATCGAGATTACTGCCTCAGTCCCGTAACAGAGGCTGAATGGCATTTTGCGCGTTGGATCCTTTGGGGTTGTCGATAAGACTAGAGAATGGATCGGAGCTCGTCCGCCCAGGAGCCCCTGCGTCCTCCAGCTTAGTTTTTAACCCATGGAGTGGCATTCGATTTGTAACCTCCACCTGTCCATTCGCTTGGGGGTATGCCATCGAAGTGTGGACCAGCTTGATGCCCAGGCTGGCGTAATACTTGGTGAAGTGTTTTCCCGAAAATTAGGTCCCATTGTCGATCATAACAACCTCAGGGATGCCGAATCTACAAATGATGTTCTGGCGGAGGAATTCTAGGGCGTTATGCTCTGTAATATTTGCCAGTGGGAGGCCTCGACCCACTTGGTGAAGTAGTCGATGCCCACGATGATGAACTTCCTTTGCCCCGTGGCAATGGGAAATGGGCTGAGAAAATCGAGCCCCCATTACGCGAAGGGCTAAGGAGGCTAAAGGGTCTTCAGGTCCGCAGATGGCTGGCGGTGAAGGTTGCTGTGAAGCTGGCAGCTTTCACATCTCATCACAAACTCAAACGCGTCCTTTTTCATCGAGGGCCAGTAGTAGCCCTAGCGCATGACCTTGAATGCTAAGTTTTTTCTGCCAATGTGCGATCTACAAATCCTGAAGTGGACTTCACCTAAAGAGTAGTCAGCCTCTTTAGGAGTTAGGCATCGGAGGTATGGGGTCGAGTAGCCACGGCAATGATTCGTCAGCTAGATAACTAAGGTAAGGCGTCATCCAGTTTTTCGCTTTGGAAATCTACATTGCCTCTTATTTCTCGATGTTGGGAGCATTTAGGATCTCCCACATATCCCTCGAGTACTATTTCAAATTTTCGGCTGCAGCGACTCTGGTCAACTAGTCCTCCTTCCAGTTTTCAGTTCGGGGAACATGAACCAGGGTCAGCTTGTCCAAACCCTGGGCGGCCTCCCTTACCTTTGCCAAGTACTTGGCCAGGTGAGGGCTGTTTGCCTCAAAGTCTCCGTTAACCTGGTTAACGATTAGCTCGGAATCGCTATAAACTATCAGTCTCTTGGCAGAGCATTCCTTGGCTAATTGCAATCCGGCTAATAGGGCCTCGTATTCGGCAACATTGTTGGTTGCTGAGAAATTGAGCCTGATGGAGTATTTCACCTCAAACCCGTCGGGGGTCGTAAGGACCACTCCAGCGCCACTGTCAGTATCCAAAGACGATCCGTCCATGTCAAGTATCCATTCCAAAACCTCGTCAAGCAGTTTTGCGCTTTCTTCAGGCTGTTCCTCGAGAACTGGGGTTGTAGTTTTAACAATGAAATCAGCCATCGCCTGCGCCTTTACAGTAGGCCTGGGCTGGAATTCAATGTCGAACTCGCTCAACTCGATAGCCGATTTTACAAACCGCCCAGAAACGTTAGGTTTCTAGAGTATGCTTTCCAGAGGCTGGTCCGTGAGGACCATTATCCAATGGGCCTGAAAATAGGTCTTTAACTTTCGCACGGAGAATATAACTGCCAAGACCAGTTTTTCTACACGCGAGTAGCGGGTCTCTGGACCCGTCAACGTTTTATCACATAGTAGACTGACCGTTGAGTGTCGAAGTCCTGGCACATAAGGACAGAACTGAGGGACGCCTCCGACACCGCCAGGTAAAGGTATAGTTCCTCTCCGCCCTTGGGTGACACTAACAATGGCGGGCTAGCCAGATACCGCTTCAGTTTATCGAAAGCAGTCTGGCAGTCTACCGTCCATTGAAACCCATTGGATTTTGTCCCTCTAAGGGCCTTGAAGAAGGGCTGGTACTTGTCGCTAGATTTTGTGAGGAATCGGGACAGTGCTGCCAGTCGTCTAGTCAATCGCTGGACGTCTTTTACACTCCGCGATGGAGCCATGTCAGCGAGAGCCTTGATCTTCTCTGAGTTTGCCTCAATCCCCAGTTGAGAGACGATGAAACCCAAGAATTTGCCGGAGGCTACTCCGAAGATACACTTAGCCGAGTTCAGCTTCATGTGATGTTTACGGAGCACCTCGAACGACTCTGCCAGGTCGCAAATGCGGTCGCCGGTGACCTTACTCTTAACGAGCATGTCGTCGACGTAGACCTCCATGTTGCGACCAATCTGTTTTTCGAACATTTTGTTGACCAGCTGTTAGTAGGTCGCTCCAGCGTTTTTCAGTTCGAAAGGCATCACTTTGTAGCAGTAGGTGCCCTGATCAGTCATGAACGATGTGTGTTCCTCATCCTCCGGACTCATTTGGATCTGGTTGTAATCCGAATAGGTGTCCATGAAATTTAGCAACTCATGTCCGGCTGTCGAGTTAACCAGCAGGTCGATCCTGGGCAAGGGAAAGCTGTCCTTCGGGCAAGCTTTGTTAACATCGGTAAAATCGATACACATCCGCCATTTCGAGTTGCTTTTCTTCACCAGGACGACATTAGAGAGCCAGTCTGGGTAGTAGACTTCTCTAATGAAACCTGCGTCCAGCAACTTCTTCACCTCCTCTCGGATGGCGATCAACTTTTCAACGAAATGATTTCTCTGCTTCTGCCTGACGGGTTTTCTACCAGGATCCGGTCCCAACTTGTGGACCATCACCTCCGCCGGAATTCCAGGCATGTCTGCTGGAGTCCATGCGAAGAGGTCAGCGTTTCATCACAGGAACGCGATCAATTCATCGCGCAGTGGTCCGGTAAGTGAGCCACCGATCTGTACACACTTTTCTGATTCCTCCAGGTCCAGTGGGACTAGATCCGTGGCTTCACTGGACTGCGCTTGTTAAAGGATTGTCTCATCTCGATGGTTAAGTTGCCCAACTGTTCTAGCGCTACCACTAGGGGCAACCTGAGACATATAATAGATTCATCCAATAATCTGGCCATCCAGCACCTCTCCCACACCGTAAGGCATCGGGAATTTCATCTTGAGGTGTAAAATCGAGGTGACCGTCCCAAATACTGTCAAGCAAGTCTGCCTAGTATGGCGTTATACACAGAGGGTAGGTCGACCACCAGGAAGGTGAGTGCTCGGCTTGCTATTTTCGGATACGTACCCACGCTGACATCCAATTGGATGGTCCCTTGAACAGGCACAGGCTCGTTGTCAAGGCCGTATAATGGGCATTCGGCAGGTTTTAGTTAATTCTTTTTTAAGCCTAGTTTAAATAACACAGCCAAGTAAAGCAAATATTTAGAACTTCCATTATCGACGAACACTCGCTTAGTTGGTAGTCGACACTACCATTTGAAACGAGTGTGGATACAACGACGAGATCAGCATGAGGGATATTAGATAAGTTAAATCATCATTATTGAAGCTAATGGTGTTATCCGCCGTTCATTGCTTCTTCCTCCCAGTCTGCTGTTCCTCGCCGCCGGCTGGATTCTTAGCAGGTCAGGTGGTGATCATATTAACCACCCCTGCTGCAACCCGATTTTGGTGAGGAGACTGCTCTTGCCTCTCTCCGCCAGCCGCTCCAGAGCTCTGTCCAGAGCCCCTGACGAACTTAGTGAGGTGGCCTCTGCGAATCAGCTCTTTGATTTTCCTCTGCAGCGTCTTGCAGTCCTCAATTGAATGCCCAACTGAGTAGTGGAAGTCGCAGTACTTCGATTGGTTCCCAGAGTCCTTCTTTAGTGGTTTTGGCTACTTCAAGAACTTCTCTCCGTGGATTTGCATAAGGACGTTCGAGTGCATGTCTGTCAGAGGCGCGAAGCTGGTGGGCCCGTAGTCTCTCCGTTCTAGGGGCCCAGTCCTGTGTTGCTTCCGACGGGAGTAATCACTACCGCCGTACTTCCCTTTTTCCTTTCCAGGGAATGATCGAGGCTGATCTGCCCGCTCTGGACGTTTTGCCTCGTTGGCCTCTTCTGCTACAGTGTAGGCCCCGGTGATAAACTCCACTTCCCAGAAGGTTTGGGGATTCTGGGCCAGGTGCTTGAAGAATTTTCCGTAGGTCAGTGTAGAGATGAAACTGCCCAATTTCATCTCCTCCGTGATCCGGAGAATTCGCCTGGCCTCTGCCACAAAACTGTCCAGGAAGCGCCGTGGGTTCTCTTCCGGCTTCTGCTTGATGTGGGAGAAGTGCCACGGCTACTTCTCTTCCCATCGGCTTGAGGCGTACTGAGCCAGGAAGAGATCCGTGAGTTCCTGAAAGCTGCCGATGGTGCCTGAAGGGAGGTGATGGAACCAGATTCGGGCATCTCCCTTCAGCATGAGCAGGAAGCAGCGGCACATCGTTGAGTCTTCCAACCCTTTTAGACTCAGATGGGTGCGGAAGTGATCTAAGTGGTCAACCGGATTACTGCTTCCATTGTATGAGTAAGGGAAGACATCTTGAACTTGGTGGGTAGTGGACGGTTCAGGATCTCCACTGTGAAACGAGATCGGTCCAAGTCGATAGAGTGCTCCTCATTCTGAAACACGCGGTTCCAAATTTTATCCACTCGCGGGTCTGTGCGAGTGGCGTTTACAGATCTCTTGGAGTTGAGGTAAGCCCTCAACTTCGTCCTATCCCTGAAGGGTCCAGCGGCCAGTTGGCTACTGCCTCCAGCGGATCTGGCAGTCTTAGAGGCTCGCTCCTGGCTGCGTTCCCGTCTTCTGCCCGAGAGTATTGGAGATTTCTTCTCTCCAAACTTTCTCGCGGAGTTGTGCTCTCGGAGCATTCTTCAGGCCTGTTCTGGCCAGGAACGTGTGAGGAGGCTGGGACCGAATTATTCTTGGATCTCTCGGGCCTTTTGACCCGTTGTTTTTTCCTCTGGCCACCCTTTTTGGTGGCCGGCACAGGAACGACTGTCGGAGGAGCCGCCTGCTGTCGCTACTTGTTTTGAGTACAAAGTATTTGGAGCAGACGATTATTGGCCTACATCTATTCCATCAGCTGTTGGAAGTAGGGGCTGGCACTCCTCCCGTTGTCCCGTTGACCATAGTACCAGCAGTGTGGTCCTGGTCAGGATAAGTGACGTCTCTAGCAGGATCGCTAGCTTGGGCTCTCGTATTCACCATTGCGAATGAATCAGAATCAGACGGTGAAAAAAGAGCGTTGTGCATAGTAGTGGTTGGCTTTTGTAAGCGCTTCCCACAGACGGTGACAACGATGCGTACCTGGATTCGACTTCGAACAGATTCGAATTCGTCTGGATTACTTGACCCGACTACGTTCACTGAGTTCGAATCCTGCACACCACCAAAATGAACAAGAGGTCAGCGTGTTGGCGGGAGGTTATTCCACCGAAAATACTCCGACGCTCAAGTCAATAAAGCCTCCTAAGCAAGGAAGGTAAACTGGAAAGCAATAGAGGGAGAGAGTGAGTTGATCGGTCAGGAGTGTTGGCTTGTCGAGAACGTGAGTTATTGCTTCCTACTCACAAAGAGCGTGAGGAAACGAAGTTCCGAAAGAGTGGAAGCTCTCGGGAACGACTCTCGGAAAGTCGAATAGGTCTCTAGGAATCTGGAGGCCCTTTTGGTGGGATTGGAGGACGAACGCCTCGGTAGAGAGGAAGAGATGATGAACCTTTGTCCAGTACTCTGTCAGGGTTCGTGGGCGTCTTTTTAGTAAGGGCTTTGCGTTGTCTGAGTTAGCGTTTTTATTGTCTGAGTAAGAATTCGTCTTTTGTGTATCAGAGGTTGCCTCAGTCAGAGTTTGCGTAAGTAAGCTTGTGTACGTAAGAAATTGTCTGTCCCTTGAATGAGAATTCTAGGGTTTACTTAAAGGATGATAGGGTGATCTTTCCCGGTTGAAAAGTATGATCCCTGGTGTTATTCTAGGCGGCCTTTCTTTTACAGGGAGGCGCTAGTTGCCAAACTGGCTGAGATTGCTTCCTTCACGGCGGTCAGCGACTTTTCAAGTTGCTCACCTTCTTTCTGTGTATTTTACCGTTGGAGAGCCCCAATTGGTAAGAGATTGGCAAAATCTGGCGCTTTCTTTATGGAAAGGGCGTTGATTTTGTCAACGTCCTTTTTGGGTGCTGGCTGAGATCGTGAAATGTGCTGAAAGAGCCGTTGCTGGTCGTTTGCTGGATCATGGGCTCAAGTGGTGCCAGGTCCGTAAATAGCCTTTATAGGCTTGCTGCTACAGTACATCCGGTTAACGCTCGAGTTGACTGTTTGTACGCGAGTTGGCCGTCTGCTGAGGTCTGGACGGTCAACGCTGGTGTTGACCGTCTTGCGCCTTTCAGGATTTTGGCCTGCGTCTCCTGTTGGGCCGTTTTTAAGTTGACCGTCCAGCGGACCATTTTTGGGCCTCCGCTGACCTTGGGCCAACCCATTTTCGGTATACCTATCAAAATTTTTTTCACAATGGATCATGAGAAAGCAAATTCAATGAAACCATAGCTATTACTATAAACCTCATAACGTTATAAGTATTGGAATCAAATTAGTTATCATTTTTATTATTTCATATTATATA
>JAODPA010083612.1:0-25635 GCA_025585075.1 Nepenthes mirabilis | reverse complement strand
TATTTAAAAAAATATATGTAAAAAATATGGCGACCGTCTCTGTGGTCCCTCGTTCAACGACTGTGTACATGCGGCGCGATGGTGTTTCCCTCATTCCCAAGTGAGCCGTAGCAGCAGACGACTCACCGCAGCGCGTTCCCAAGATAACCCAGAAGCACCTCTGCACTCTCACCCTTTCCGTCTTTCTTTACTTCAACGATGCAGGCCATTTCGAGGCGATTAGGGCGGCGATCTTTCAAGCTCTCACCTTCAATCTCATCTCTCAAATCGATCTACCCAATCTCCGACTTCCGTACGTTCTCGTTCACCATTTCCCTACGGCTTTTGGCATTAATTCTCGCTGATGTCAAACGCATTTGCTTGCATTTTCGGTGTTCATATTTCGGAGAATACCTATGTAACTTGTTAATTGTAAGAAGATTGATCTTACGTGCAGATTATGTTGTTGATCGTCCAAGGTATGCATCTACCCTTACCTCAAAAGGTGCGGGCCACATCGTCCGCAAGGGCACTGGTGGCAGATCATCTGTTAGGTAAGTCTGTTATACTTTAAATATTTATGGAGTTCTGTGTTATTATAAGATTTTTTGGGTGAAATTCGAGGTCAATTGTTCGTATGGTGCTGTGATGGATATTTGTTGTCGATTGGAAGTTGTAGTACCGTAACGATATTATTGCTATTTGAATCTGTTTTACGTACTTTCACTTGATGTTTTTAAGTATTGAAAATTTAATTTGATGAAGTGTTTTATCTTAAGGACGATTTGTTTCTTTTATTCTTTTTTGAGCTTTGAATCTAGTGAACGTTGGCTCCAAATGGTTATTGGTTTCTGAGCTTGCTATCGTGTTAATTGGAATTATTATATGTCCGGAATTATTAGTTTTTTTTATTTCTGGCATTAGCGGTGTGATGTCTGATCTCTCTAATAGCATGTTTATGGCATTGTCCTTGGTTAGTTCAAATTAGTAATTTTGATTCTCCATTTTTAATTAACTATTTAGTAGTCATCAAAGTCAAATCCTAAGATATGGGAATGAGCAGACAGCTTTGGGCCATGTGCATGTTTCCAGTCTAGTGATGCAGATTTAATGAAAGAAAATCGGTGAGGTTCTTGTTGTATTAAAGGATTAGATGGTGCATCCAAGTGTGTTAAGGATGTCTAAGTGGTGACAAGCATAGGTGTCGGTGAACAAAGGCTCCGCATTAGATTTGGACCTCTGTGCTTGAGAAATTATTATTTTCAGTTCATTTGAAATTGGATTCCATGATATTAATATATGATATAAATTGATGGAGGGTTTTGGAGTAGTTATTTAGTGCTAAATGGTGCCAATTTCCTTTTCATTTGGAGATGCTGGATAACTGAATGGATAATAACTTTTGAATGAGTGAGAAGATTTTTAAAAACCCTGATGGTTGATAATGGCAATCAATCCTGTTGGCCTAAGGATGGTTCAGGTTCCAAATTTGGTAAGTTTTCTCCTTTTTATCTACTCCTATTCAGCCCAAATAGATAAAACTTTTTATTTTCTCCCATTGTCCAAGTTGCTTCCTGATAAAGAGATTCCATTAGCAACAATGTAAAGGAATCATGATGTTGTTGGTGTTCTCAACTAGCAAATGAATGGATTATTGAATATAACAGAAAACTCAAATTACTTAGCTAGTTCAAAATTTTTGTGGGGTTGGTTTTTTTCATCTGGTATTGTTAATGTCGTCCTTGCAGTGGTATTGTTGCAACAGTGTTTGGAGCTACTGGATTTCTTGGACGTTATCTTGTGCAACAACTAGGTTGGTCTTGTGCTGCCTATTTTCTTGTATATTTATTTTTGGAAGTATATATATATTTGCAACTTTTAAGCTGCCCAATGTTGGACCATCTTAAATTTCATTGCTTGTGTTTGAGATAGATAATGTCCACATCTTTTCCCTTCCCCAGTTCTTTATATCTGGTATCTATTGCATTGTTATAATTGATTTTTCCCCTCCCCCCAGCTAAAATGGGATCTCAAGTATTGGTTCCTTTCAGAGGTTCGGAGGACTCTGCTCGCCATCTCAAATTGATGGGTGATTTGGGACAGGTAGACTATTTAGCTCGGTTCTTAATTTTAAATATGATGTCTTTGTATAGGGTACACTTATGATGTATAATTCGTATAGATTGTACCCATGAATTACAATCCGAGAGATGAAAATTCAATCAAAGCAGCTATGGCAAAGGCAAATGTCGTGATCAATCTTATTGGTATCATTTTTCACTTTGCAAGTTCATCAGTCACCTTTCTTCTAGCTTTGGAGTATATGAAGTATTTGAATTCTTGTTTTTGGCAGGGAGGGAGTACGAGACAAGAAAT
The DNA here is from genome assembly GCA_025585075.1 of Nepenthes mirabilis. Taxonomy (NCBI): domain Eukaryota; kingdom Viridiplantae; phylum Streptophyta; class Magnoliopsida; order Caryophyllales; family Nepenthaceae; genus Nepenthes; species Nepenthes mirabilis. Next base: position 23,280 of record JAODPA010083612.1, on the reverse strand, counting down.
TACAGCTTTGAGGAAGTTAATCATCATATGGCTGAACAACTTGCTGTGGTAGGTTGTGTCCTTCCACTCTGTAATTATACTGGAGCTTATTTTAGCAGTTCATTGAATTTTGCGAGCGTTTCTTTCATGGACAGCTGCTTATACTCTATATGATAGAAGAGATACCATTTTCCTGTTTCTTATGAAAACCTTAAAATGCTGTTACCAATTATCCATTGGTAATACTATTCTATGAATGTAACCCTTTAATGGGATGATGTGTTTTTTCCCTGTGTTGTAGACGATGAGAGTTTAAGAACTTTAAAGGCAATGAATAGGCTTAAGGCTGAGAGGCTAGATGATTGTCTAATGGATTTTTTCTCCCAGATATCTCTGAAGATGTCCAATTTGATGTTTCTTAGATTCTTCTGATTTTAACCGATTAGGCATGTTTATTGTTCGCTTAATGCTATTGTTATTACTACAATCTCAAAGAAACCCAACAGCATTCAGGAATTAAGGACATCAGTTTGTTTAAAGTGCTTTGTGGGTGGTCAGGAAAGTCCTTGCAGGAAGGCTTAAAAGGCGAATGAATGCAAAAATTAGGTTGGGGATCTGGGGAATGCGCACAAACTAGCTATGATCACAGTCATGTTGATATGGATATTTTTCTTGTTAAGGAAAATGGACTTAGGGAAATTATGTGTGGATTGGTCTGTTGGTGCATTTCTACCTCTAAATTTTTTTCCCCTATGAGAGATAGTGACATTGTGAGGTAGAAATCTCACAGTGGGGACTAAAGACAATTTGCAAGAGGTACGTTTGAGGTGGTTTGGGAATGTGAAGGGAAGACCATGTGGTACATCTATGAAAAAAAATGTTTGGGTTTGTCTCTTATAGAGTTAGAGGAAGACCAAAGAGAAATCTGAAGGAAGTCATCAAGCATGATCTTTTACTTTGACATTCTATGTTTGTTGAGGAAAGGGTACGATTTTATTATTGGTTTGTGTTGGCTGTGCTGTATTTGTAGTGTACTATAGCTGCTATTAAGGCTTTCTCCGTATTGAAAGCTAATCCTCCACACTCATTTTATGGATGTAGATGACAGCTATTATAGGGCTATAATGCATGAAGACACTTCTCATTGTGAAAGATCATCTATAATATTTAGTTGTAATTAGCTGTTTCCCAAGTAATTGAAAATATTGAACAAGATTTACGATGTGGAGAACAAAAAGCAATTTCATTTTAGTGAGGTATGTTGATGCTGTCTATGTAGCATACATTACCGAGTCTTCCAACTTAATTTCCCTTTTTACCTTTCCTTGTTGTGTGGGTCTGAACGAGTCTTCCAATTTAATTCTATTTTTTGCCTTTCTTCGTTGTGTGGGTCTCAAGTTTGATATGATGTGGATTAATTTTTTTGGGTGTGATGACACATAGAAGTTCCATCTGGTCAAGTATGGGATTGTACCTCTACCAATTCAAGCTAGGGATTTATGGTTCAGGGATTTTAACTATTCTAACTAGGAAAAATGGTTGTGCTCATTTTGATAGAGAAAATACAGCTCTTGGCATAGTATGATTAACCTATTTATGGGTGTTTCACTTTGCTGGTTACTGAAAGCCTCGAAAAGTTTTTTTTTTTTGGGGGGCTGTCTTTGCTAAAAAGTATGAATGGGCTAGAGTTATTTGGCAGTTATTCTTTTGTTTTGGCTTGAGCTTTGGTGTTTGGGAAAAATATGCTAGGAATCTTAGACTTGCTGCTTATTGTGATGCTGCTGTAGCTTCTTATTTGGAATGGCTATGTGGAAAACCTGCCAGGGAAATATTTTGGTTTGGATGGGAGACAATGAAGCTCTTACCGGCATTGTAGGAACTGCTGATTTTATTGGAAAGTGCTACTTCCAATGCATTCGTAGCTGATTCTGTTAGGTGCGATTTATGCAGGGGTGGCAGATTCTGCTGCGTCTTATTTGTCTATTTGCAGGATGGATTGCGGCTATAATCCTTGGGTGTCATTGGAAATCTAATGCTCCTTTGGAATGGAATGCCTACATCTTGTGGAATGCGCCTTGCTTGGGTATGTGCAATGCTCTAGGCCTCGTGACTAGGCCTTGGCTCTCCTCATGCTGTGTGCCTTTGACAACAATATTATTGGTTGGCAATTTGCGGAACAACAATATATGTGGTTGGAGATTGTGGTGGAGATGAGTGGTGTCAGCATGGTGGTTCTAGCTGCATGATATGGTAGAACCACTTTGGCCCTCACAGGTTAGGTAAGATTACTACTCTACACTGTTGTTGGTGGTGGTGGTGATTTGTGATTGATGATGGCAGTGGCTGTGCTGTTTGCTGGTAAACAATAACAATGACAGTTTCTGAAGGAATCGTGTGGTTTGGAAGCTAGGAATTTGTCCTATGATATCAAACATGGGGACAAGAGATTCAAAAAGGAGAAATTTGGTGAGACGGAAGTGAGGGAACAATTGTGGAGAAGAGGGAGGAGCAGTGGTGAAAAGATTTCAAAGGGAAAGCAGTGAGGAGAGATCATAATCAATCAATCAACAATTCTTGATGAATTCACAATATTCATCCTCAGGCTTAGAAAATTTGCAATCTACTTCAAAACAATTCTAATAATATAAGGCAAAAGAATATAACTAACATTCTAGTCATAGAAAGTAGCATTAAGACTTCTATAAAATACTACCATTAAGTCCTACGAAAGTACATCAAAAAGGAAAATATTATAATTTCTCAAAAATACTAGTCATAGAAAAACATACACAAACTTTCCTGTATTTTATTTTTGTAACGAAAAATTCCCACCTCTACATTGTGTGTTTGGACAAAAATTTGGGTGGGTGACCTTGCCCACAAAGATGATTCCCCAAGTCAATCCTGGAAAGTAGCAGTAGGAACTGCATCAGGAGACTATATTCCATACAACTGCAACTGAATTTTGGCTTTCAGCTTCCACATTTGTTCCCCATCCTTCTATTTTGATGCATTATATGAAATAAATGTAGTCAGCAACATGAAATGGGATACACTGAACATCTCATCATTAAACATTTCAACTTCAAAGTCTTTCCCTAGAACCCCTTGGGCAGCCAAATTCAGGAATATGCCTAGCACTTCTTTAAAATGGAGGACAAGTGAGGCACTAATTGATTGCCTTGTCTAGAACTCCAGTAGAGGCAAAAAAGTCTTTGAGATCATCTAATGTTGTTCAAAATTTGTGTGAAGACCTCACTACATCCAGTTTTCCTCTCTCACTATATCCCATCCCCCACCAAATATATCAAAGAAAATCACAGTCTATGTGGTCATGGGTATCTCTAATCCAATTTATACTTAATACCCAAGAGCATGCTTTCAACCTGGCATCAATCTACTCATCGGCAATGAGTGTGGCATCCCAGATTTGTCTACCAGCAAGAAAAGCATGTTGAGAATCAGACATCAGCATCGCAATAACCATATGGCCACAAGAAGATCTACATATCTGTGTGATTATATTGTAGTAATCCACAACAGTTCTGCCTTGTTACCATGTAGTTGAAAAGAGGGGAAAAGAACATGTTGCTATGTTTAGGGGCTTACTGTCATCTTTGTCATCATGTTTTGCAGATATCCAAAGAACATGGTGGTATCATGAGATTCATACAAGTATCTTGCCTGGGAGCATCTCCAACATCACCATCAAGATTTCTTAGAGCCAAAGCTGCTGCAGATGAAGCTATTTTAAGAGTTTTACCAGAGGTGAAGTTCAACTTTCAGTTTATTATTTTTGTATCCCTTGAGGTGATACTCATGGTTATTTTTCCTAAAGCCTATTGAAAGGATTATAAGGACTATAATCATCTGTATGCATTGAGGTCTCCTGCATGCAAGTGTGTTTTCTGTTTATTGCATAATCTTATCATTACTATTTTAATTTGCATCATGTTTAAACTGCGTATACAGTGAGATTGTCATTGGGTGGGATCATTTGGATGATGATTATAAATATTAACAGTTGATTTTCTCTTTTTCTTACTACAATTGCAAAATTCTCAATGAATCTTCTCTGTGGTGAAACCATTTGATACTTCCTTCTCTCTGAAGAGTAGTTTTATTTCACTTCTGTTCCCACAATTTCCTAATTTGATGAGATGTACATTGGTGTCCTCCATGTCATTGAGATTGAGAGGATAGAAGACTGCAGTTAGAGACATCCCCCCAGGGGGAGATATCAGAGATTGAGTGGGAATTTGTCTGGGCAGGTTATCTGCACATTAGAAAGCTTGAAATCATGCTGGCTGGTATGAAAGAAAGCATAAAAAGAAGGCTGGTTCATAAGAAGGAAAGCATGAAAAATTAGGATTACTTGTTTGGTTTGACAGTTTTTCAAATTAGAAAGCATGAAAAGTGAGGCATTTGAATTAAGGAAAAAAATATTGAAAATGTGAGAGAACCTATTTTTGATTCTGAGGATTAGTATTCTGAATACCTAACTCCAGTTTTTCATTTTGTTGATCTCCTGTACAACATGGACTGGTTGAACAGGCCAATTTATCTTAAAAATGAAAAAAAAATTAAAAAAAAGATGGCCTCCTTTCCCATCACTCTAAACATAGAGTTACAGGCCTCTGATAACTCGGTTAAAATTTGAGCAGTTCTCTTTATCTTCTGCATGGTTTTTTGTCATTAAATCTAGTGCTCATCCTATCAAAGTAAACCCTTTTTCAATCACCAAAAATTCAAGTGCAAAATGTTCTGAAGCCTCTTAAAAATAAAAATCTGGCCTCCTTCTCCATCACTCTAACCATAGCGTTACAGGCCTCTGATAGCTATTTGAAAATTTGAGCAGTTCTCTTTTTCTTCTGCATGGTACTTTGACATTAAATCTAGTCTTCGTCCTATTAAATTAAACACTTTTTCAATAATCACAAATTCAAAGCGCAAAGTGTTCTGAAGCCTCATTATACTTCTCATCTTGTGAAGGTGGCATAGGCATATGGACTACTTTCACTCTCTTTCTTTCTTGCACCAAATGGTCAATTTTGTTTCGAGTTAAATGCCTATTCTGAGCTCCAACTGTTGACTAAATGTCTAGCATCGAACCTAATATGCTCCTTATTTATCCCACATGCAATGAGAGTTATTAAATCCCCTTTTTGGAAAAACATCACCCTTTCCATCAAGAGAAATGATATCATCACGGATAGAACACACAAAAAAATTAACTAAAATATAGTTGGTACTCATTGTAGTTTATCATGACCTTTTTGTTTCTCTCACCTATAAAAGGAGCTGTGGGTGCACTCGGCTCTGATGCACCCTCCTTGATCCACCTGTTGTTCTATTTTAATGCACTAGCGGTGTCAATTGTGGTGTGTTGTGTAGTTGTCGGGTTCATGCTGAGAGATTGTAGTCCTAAGCATCTTGTGTGTTAAATCTTGTTTATTTGTCAAAACTTGTGAAAAAATGCGTGTCATAAGTCAGCCCATTGAGCTGTAAGTTGTATATCTGTAAGATTGTGTGTGCATGTTCAATCTAAGTCCGCACTGAAACATGATGTACGGATATTTTAGTGGTGTTCTTGGTGATGTGTTGTTGGAGTTGGTTTTTAGCTGAAATACCATAGTCTTAAGCATCTTGTGCGATAATCTTGTTGAGCTGTCCTAACTAATGAAATGCTGTAAAAGGTATGTGCCTGTTTAAGTCAACCTATTGAGCCGATCTGATAGACATCTGTAAAATTGTGTACCCATTTGATCTAAGTCTGAGCTGACTTCTAAGTAAAAACAGAGAAATTTATTTGTTGTGCCAATATAGAAGTTCACAATGTGTGCATGATCAGACAGTTCTTATTAAATCAATTGGCCATCTGTAAGGCTCTTTTAATTATTAAAATATTTAGAGGTCAAAACGGTTAAATATCTCATCTTCACGGTAGGCAGAGTTATGTCATCTCAACCTTGCTAAATGTGTCTAGTTATGTGCATTGATTGATTACCTTCTCAAATTCTCACAACCTAAACCCACCAACTTTGCAATAAGTTCTTTTTTAGATGGTCTCAGGACTCACTGTCCGTAGAGTGTTTGTTCATGCTGTTGGTTTAGTGTTAAGTTGAGATTCTTCTACTATCTGCAGCTGATAATTTTTGTATTATTATCGTTTTTAATGGCATATCATTTGCAACATTGACATTGTTTTCAGGTGGAAAATCCTTTGCAATTATGGTAGCTGTCTAACATGATATACTGGTTCAATATCACCTTTCTTTTTGATATCCCTCTCTTTGACACTACAATGCTTTTCGAAAAATCCTCCTCACTCCCATGCAACTCTTCAAACATTAGGCCCAGCTCATTCATACTCCTTTTGGTATCTGTGGATGCTATCATTTCACTTGCATGCCATGGACTAAACCTGATGAGCTAAGAAAAATGTTCTATGTTTGTGCCACTAATGCCTCTTGAAAATGATGGTGATTATATTAGTCCATAATTTAATATATTTTGCAATGCAGGCCAGTATCATGAGACCTTCAACACTGATTGGTATAGAAGATAGGATTTTAAATCGATGGGCAAGCTTTGTCAAGAAATATAGCTTTCTTCCTCTAATTGGCAATGGATCTACCAAGTATAGTCCCAGTCCACATTTTATCTATTTAATTTAGAGAAGGCATAATGGTCAGTTTGTGTTCTTGTACTCATCTTTTTCAATCTTCAATATGCTTGTCAATTGCCCTCCAGAATACAACCTGTATATGTTGTTGATGTTGCTGGTGCAATTGTTGCTGCCTTGAAAGATGATGGCAGCAGTATGGGAAAAGTATACGAACTTGGTGGTCCAGAGATCTTCACAGTACATCAGCTGGTAATACGTTATGCTTCTGTGATGTAATCTTGATGTTCTTGTAGTCAGAGTTTCTTGTTACTGAATTCAAAATATGCAACAGGCAGAGCTTATGTATGACACAATCCGTGAATGGCCTCACTATGTGAATATTCCATTTTCCATTGCTAAGGTACTGTTTATGTCTTGGTTTCTTCCTGTGATTTTTCTAAATCTTAAAATATCTAGGCCTTACCATCTCTTGATTACCGCTTAATTTATTGATAGGCTTCTGATGAATCTAGAGCATAAGTTTGTATTTAAAAAGAGCTGCATTCCAATCGTTTGTGAAGGAATTCCCTTAGAAATGAGCTAAAGGAGCTGCAACTATGCGAAAAAACAAGAGTCGGTATCATACCTGACATGTCTGATTATGATCAGTATTTATTTGAGTTACAACTATGAGTTATGATCAGTTCACTCAGTTTTTCTGTACGTGTTATGGTTGGTGTTAAAATATGGACCTTTACCCCCCCTCCCCTTCCCCCGAAAAATAAGTATTGATGTATAGAAGACAAGACGAGTCATTTATTTATGGATAATTAAGGTCATTTGTTAGCAGAGGGGGGAAAGATATACCAATTTTAAATTTGAATTTGTAGATTGATATATACATAGGTTTTATTTCTAAATGTCTATTTTGAGTTTGTTGAAAATCTAGGACAGCTTCAATTCAATCAAATATCATTCAAATGTTAGTCAGCATTAATTCTCCTTTTCCAAGCATGGTGTGATGTAATGGCTATATATAAGTGCTGCTATTTAGAGCAATGAGAGATGACGGCAATGGCTGTACTAGGTTGGGCATGATGTGGGTGAATCTAGTTAGGGCCAGTGTGCCTTTGATGTGGAATCCCTTTTTCCTTCACAAATTGTCTTTAGGGCGCTTAACGTATAGTTAAGCTAGCTGCATCTTTCAAAATATATTTGGATTAAAATCCTCCCATCTATGGCCTGGTCAAATTTAACGAGCTCTCCCAACATAATTTAAAACACACCTGGCTTGCTTGGAAGTTTCAAGGTAGCTTGTTGAGAGCTACATATCAAGAATGAGGGTATGGATCTTAAACGGAAAACTTTGGAAGACTTTGTCGTGTTTTTAAATTGGCTCTTACATAAGAGCAGGCTGTCTACCCTTAGAACTCCCCCAATTGGAGCAATAGTTTGGGAAGTTCGCTTATGTAGAGGGTAATTGTTTGTGCAAAAAGGGGATAACTTGTGGAAAACACCTTGTCTAATCTATTCATTGAGTGCTCTTGCTACTAATGTCTAATCATGTGCTTATAGGTGAAATTAAATTATAGAAAGAAGTATTGGTGGGGACAAACATCAAGGACTAATTGTTTAGCAATTTTTTTCATACTCTTTTATTCTCAATGGATGTTGGGAGCTGGCCTTGGGGTATATATGAATTTTGTGCACTTGAAGAATGAGAATTTTGTTTGCGGATTTGGAATGCCACCTTCATTTGTCTCCTTTCTAAGGTGTTATGACAGAGGATATCAAAGTTTTCAGACCAACTATTCTTTTCTCTTTTTACTTGATTTGCAAGTGAGATTCATTTTCATTCAAACATGTTGAATTTTCAAGACCTAATAGAAAGATTAGTTTTCTTTTCCCTGTAGGAAATGCATTATATTCCATTTGGACCCCAGCTGCTCCCACACGAGTACAACACCAAAGTTCACAAGTGAAACCATGTAAAATAAATCAGCAGAAAAATACGTCCTATGCCCAATATTCGTAAAAACCAACATATGCTTCTCCATGGAATATAAGAGATGGACCAAGCTCACATGAGTTTGGCCTCCATCGTTCTCGTTGTCTCCTAATTCCAATTGATCACTTCTCACTTACAAAGCATTCAAAGCAATTTTTCAAAAGAAACACCCACTAGAAGACAGCTTTACTTGCCGATGTACTGATCTTCCTTTGGAGCTTTGGGAGTTCATCGGCGACAAATTTTTTCAAAAGCTATTTCCCCCATTCATAGCTTTGATTTTTGACTTATTGATACTAAATGCACTCTACGTAGGCCTTTTTATTAAATTACCAATATTCCATTGATTATGGTTGCCCTCTAAATGGCATAGTCAATAAGCCTTTTGGCTGCATTTTAGTCAGAAGTGAAATCTTATACCCACTATCTAAAGATCTTTGTTTGAGCCCTTGCTGCGATTATCTATGAAATGAAAGAGATGATTCTAATTAGATATATTTAATGTTTTACTTGCATGCTAAGAAAGGTTTAACATAGTTCCTGATTGTCCCCGCGTGCTTAATCTGTTTTAGCTTTTTTTATATCGTGAATTCAGTATTTTTAGAGTAGAATTGTGCCATCAATTCTATCTTAAGGTCTTCTTACGAGTTGATGTTTAATCTTCCCTGGAAATTTCCTCATATTTGATATGCCACCATAGTTTGGAATATCCAGTCAAGTATATTGTTGCAATGGAAACATTGACCTCATCCAAATCCATCTTTGCAGCTCTTAAGTATTGTTCCAAATCAAAAATAAAGTTGTCAAGCTCCTTTGAATCTTGCACGCCACCACATGAGTGATATTTCAGAAGCTTGACTCTATAACTACCAAAAGCATTGCTATCAATCATGGCATCATGTATTAGAAGGCTCACCTTATCAACCAACTTAGTATTCTCTTCTTACAACACTCTTGTCAAGTCACAAACATTATCAATTAGGTCCTTAGCCACCTCTTCAAGGGATCTAACTGGAGGGTGAGGCTATTCGCCCATCTTTCGATTCCGTCGAAAGATTCGTCTTGGACTTCAAGATCAATCACCATTTTTTTAAGAGCTTCAAGACGACTTCCTATGGTTAGATGAAATGCATGAGTCATCTAGGTAGCCGATGGAAATGTAGGAGTCATATGACTAACTGGTTGTGGTGTCGCTTGGGTCTCACTATCCCATCATATGAGATTTTTTCAAAATTGAGGCCTTTCTTCCAGCTCCTCTCGTATGTAAGGCTCTAATACAATTTGTCAAGGTTCGAATTTTGTAGCTACAAACTATGTGGTATGTTAGAATCCAATTCGAGCTGTATACATTTTTACATAATTTGTCTCACATTTTTAAAATTTTTAGGAATTTATATAAATTTAGTTTGAATTTTAGTATTGTAAAAAAATTAGATACCTCATTGTGAAAATTTGAGACTTTAAATATTTGCTAGTATAAAGGTTAAAAGGCCTAAAACCCTCTATATTGGGGGATGAATTCTTGAAATTTTCTTTCATATCCGATTTTTGTATTGATTGTTTGCTTTTATTCTCGTACTTTCAGTTGACGACGTATTTGCTTTCAACGTACTTGACATTCGTGTAATTTTCATGTTTGCTTCTTGTTATCAACCCCAACACTTAAGTATGTTTGTAGGTTAACTTGTCTTGTATCCAGCTCCTAATAGGAACGAATGCGCCAATGGTTTTGTGGTTGTAAAATGTATGCCGTGTCAATTAGTATTAGAGCTTAACTTACAAGAGGAGCGGTAAGAAAGGCCTCGACTTTGAAATGATCTTGTAAGGTAGGATAGTGATGGTTGAAGTAATACCACAACCGACTACTCATTTGATTCCCGTAGTTCCGCTAGCAACTGAGAAGATTCTTGTGGTTCATTCAACCATAGTGATTCATCTTGAAGCTCTTGAAAGAAGGGTGATTGGGCTCAAAGCCTGAGACTAATCTTTTAATAGGATAAAAAGACCTCACCCTCAAGCTGAGGTCTTTTGAAGAGGTGGTTAAGGACTTAACTAATAATATTCGCAACTCGATAAGAGTGTTGCAAGAAACGAATGCCGAATTCGCCAGTAAGGTGAGGCTTCTAGTGCATGCTGCCATAACTCATGATAGTGCATTTGGTAGTGACAAAGTCAAGCCTCCGGAGCATTACTCATATGGTGGCGTGCGAGATTTGAAGGAGCTTGACAATTTGATCTTCTATCTGAAATAGTATTGTTGGGCTACGAAGATGGATTCAAATGAGGCTAAGATTTTCATGGTGACAATATACATGACCAGAGATGCCAAACTGTGGTGACGCACGAAATATGATGAAATTGCTCATGGAAGATGAAGCATCGACTCATGGGAAGACCTCAAGAGATAATTGAAAGCATAATTCTATCTTAAAAATACTGAATTCACGGTACGAATGAAGCTAAAATAGATTAAGCACATGGGTATAATCAGGGACTATGTTAAAATTTTTTCGGTATGCATGTAAGACATCAAAGACATGTCTGATAATGATCGTCTCTTTCATTTCATAGATAACTTGTAGCCATAGGCTCACATAGAATTGTTTAGATAACGAGTGTAAGATTTGACTTACACCCAACATACAACTAAATGATTTGTTGACTATACTTTTGAGAGGGGCAATTGTAATCAAAGGAATGGTGGTAATCCATCAAAGAAGCTTGCTTAGAATGCATTGGGTATCAACAAGTTAGAATTCAAAGCCAAGAATGGGGAAGTAGTTTTCAAAAAAATTCATCACCGGTGATCTCTTAGAGCTCCAATGGAAGCACCAGTACGTTGACGAGTAAAAAGGTATCTTTTGGTGGGTGTTTCTTGCTTGACCGGTCGCATAAGAGGGCACAATGTCCACACAAAGGAGCTCTGAGTGTGTTACAAGGGAAATATGATTATCCGAAGTTAGGAGATGACGAGAATAATGGGGACCAGGCTTGTATGGGCATGGCACCTCTTATATGCCACGAAGAAGCATGATTAGGCATCCACCAAGTTCATAGACCTAATGTATGTGAAAATTCAAGTGGATAGGAGTACTTGTGCCATGGTTGACATGGGCTCCACTTATAATTTCGTAGCTGGGACTAAAGTAGATCGATTGGATATGTGGTTGGAACAAAATTGCAGTAGCATGAATACCGTGAACTTAAAGGCAAAGCCCACCATTAGTGTTGCCAAGTTTATGTCAGTGCGACTTGGAGAATGGAATGAGAAGTTGAGCTTTATGACAATATTGATGGATGACTTTAACCTGATTTTGGGGATGAACTTTTTTAGGGTTACTAAGGGAGTGCCCGTGCTCCATTTACACTCAGTACACTTTGCAGGTAAAAGTCTATGTTTGGTGAGCACCTCCAAAAGGTCAAAGGAATCTGAGAGGAAGAGCAAGTATAATGGATTGTCTGCTCTTCAGCTTAAAAAGTGTATGAAGGAAGGTGAGCTTACCTTTCTCGCAACATTGTCAATATGTCAAGGTTAGATCTTTGCCATTGGAAGTTAACCTACTTGTAAGGTATGGATCTCAAGTTTATTTTTAAATGATGATTTATTAAGTTGAATTAATGAAATTATCGGGGTCAAAGGAGGCGTTGGGTCAAAGTCAATATTTTGACTAGATCACATCAGGCATAGTAACGCTAGAGTGACACTTGACATGCACATATGCATATTTTGGAGAGTAAGGATGCGCTTGAAAGATACATCTGGGACACTCATACATATTTTAAGTAGATTAGTCATGCCCGATGTGTACTCAAGAGATGTACATGCGTGTTTACGACAGAATACACGTGCTTGACGGACGCTCGTGCGCTGTACGATTTCTGTTTTAGTATTTGAAGTGCACCTAATAGACGTATATGCGTCAGTTTTCTATATAAGGCCGCCTCTTTAGCCGATTTTAAGTCATTTTCACCTAATTTTGGAGAGGAAAGAGAACAAGAAGAGAGGAAAACATAGGAGAGAGAAAAAACTAGATAAGTGAATCCAAGTGAATTTAAGGAGGTTTTTGATGATTTTAAGTTTAAGGCAAGTATATTTAAGCTCATCTTTCTCTTGTTGCTACTCTTTTTTGATCTCGATGGGCATTCATTATCTTAAATGCTCATGCATGTTATAATTTCATATTTAAATTATTTATACCTCACATGCATGTATTCTCATTCCTATTTTATACAATTTTTATAAAATACATGTTTATGTATTTGAGATAATAAATGTATTCTCACATGCATGTATTCTCATCCCTATTTCATATAATTTTTATAAAATACATACCCTTATTTCATGTACATTGTGTTTCCAAGCTGATTTTCTGCAACAATGTTTACGTATGTCCTTAAATTATGTTTCAATGCCCTTACATGTTTTTGATTTTCAGATATATTTTTCTGCATTTTAAATCCTTAAGTATATATTTTGCATGTCTTGAATTTACACTTAATTGATCATATATGCTTTATAATTGAAATAAAATGATAAAATTACACTAATTATATTGATTTTCTGTAATTTCTACAATAAATAATTTTTGCATGTTTATAAATTACGTAAAATGGTATTTTAAAGTGTCTACAAGACTTATAATGCACTGCATGCTATGTATATGAAGATATAAGGACGAAAAATCTACATAAGTTGAAAGAATGGTATTTTCTCCGGTATGAGAAAATACAAGGAATATGTTCATATTTATGTAGAGTTTTCATTTAGATTATGCAAGGACTAATGTAAAGAATTGACAATGATATATTACAATATGTCCTAGTATATTATAGTGATTTTTAAGGTTCGAACTTATCACTTGTGAGCTGAAAGTGGTGTTCGATCCCATCTACAGAGTTATATGTATGGCAGCTTACCAGTTTTAAATAGTAACACATGGCTTTTAGTTCTGTAGAAATATATATAACATGAGTTTTGATTAGTCGCTCATTTATTGGTAAGGTCACCATTGATCCTTGGTCCACAATTTTGCATGATTTGGACATATCATTTGATGTACAGTTTAAGAAGGAATTATGCATGGCATACTTATGAATTATGCCATTGTTCCTAATTTTGATCATATTTTATTCTATTATATTTTGACGTAAAGTATATGTTCAATTGTGAAATTACATATCTTGTTAAGCAATTAACACACTCTTGCTTTGGTTTTTCTGCTAACCTTTTAGATTGAAGGGTTTAGGGCATACTCATAGGTGGCATGATTTAAAGAAAATGCTATTCAATGTATAGAATTAGGATTTTGAGTTTTCAATGATGTATTATGTTTCAAAATAATAGATTTAGGGTGGTTATTTTACTGAAATTTATTTCTATTGTAATATTTTGTTTATGGTGATATATTTGTTAGTGATCGAGTTTGATTTTGATTTTTAGTCCTACAGTTCATTTGAGTCATGATTTTTCTTACTCTAATTGTTATATTGATGTATCTTTTTATATATGTTTGAGTTCTTGTATGGTCGATATTTAGAGCCGCTTTTGGGTGTGACATTTTGGGTGCTGTGATTTCACTCATCATTTTATTGGGGCCATTTGTCAGAATTTGTCATTTTTAATGTTTATGCCTCGATGTTTTCATTTGGATTTTGGTCGATGGATAAATAAATGAATTTTGAGTAATTAAGGATTAAGAATTAATTTAATTGGACCTCGCGATAGGGACAGGACACTAGTCCTAGAGGAATTTGAGGAGTTGATGCCAATAGAGTTTCCCAAGGTTCTTCCACCTTTGAGAACGGTACATTACCAGATTAAACTGACACTAGTGGCAAAACCACCTACCCGAGGAGCATATAGGATGGCATCTCCATAGCTAGGGGAGCTTCTAAAACAATTGGATGGGTTGATTAGCTTAGAGTTCATCAGCCATTCAAAAGTGTCTTATGGAACCCCTATTTTATTTTAGAAGAAATGAGATGGGACACTACACCTTGATGTTGACTATAGGGCCTTAAACAAGGTGATTGTGAAGAACCACTATCCAATTCCTTTGATTGTGGACTTGTTTGATCAGTTGAATGATACAAAATACTTCACAAAGCTTGACTTGAGGTCGGGGTATCACAAAGAAATTCGGAGGGGGACAAGATAAAAACTGCATGTGTTTCTAGATATGGAACTTTCGAACGGGCTGTAATGCCCTTTCAAATTGATCGTTTTCCTAGTAATATTTTGCCCATTAATGAATTAGGTATTCCTTGAATACTTGGACAAATTTGTAGTAGTCTACTTAGATGACGTTGTGGTATATAATTCAAGCCTAGAAGATCACTTAAAACATCTAATATTAGTATTCTATAAGTTGAATGAGAATCATCTCTACATAAAATGTAAGAAGTGCTCATTTGCTCAAAGGAGATCAAATTCTTGGGGTATTTTGTGGCTCGAGGTCAGGCCATGATGGATCCTAAGAAGGTATAAGCTATCTAATTGGCAAGTCTCGACAAGTATGAACAAGCTGTGGTCATTCCTTGGCTTTACCGACTACTATCGATGATTCATAGAAAAGTGTTCAAAGAAAGTAATGTCTTTGACAGATTTATTCAAAAAGAATAGGAAGTGGGATTGGTCAGAGGCTTGTTAACAAGCCTTTGAGGAGTTTAAGTTTGTGGTAATGAAGGAGCTAATGTTAGCCCTTCGAGATGTTACCAAGTACATTGAAATGCAGACTGACGCGTCAGATTTTCCCCTCGGAGGGGTCTTATTGCAAGGTCATCCAATAGCTTTCGAGAGTAGAAAATTAAATTAGGCCAAACGATGCTATGCAGCCTAGGAGAAGTTGCTAGCGATCATGTGTTGTCTGAGGACCTGGAGATATTATTTGCTTGGCTCCAAGTCTATGGTGAAAACTAACTACACTGTTGATGGCCATATCCCATCAAAACAGGTTCAATGGCAAGAGTTCTTAGCATAATTCAACTTGGAGTTAGAACATAATCCGACGCTGCAACGATGCCATAGATACCCTCAGTAGAAGATTAGACCTTGCCACCTTGTCTTGAGTTGCCCACCTACCGATAAGTGGTATTGCCACGACCATTAGAGAGTAGGTAAAACTAAATCTGGACAAGGCCTAATGGCCGTGATTCTATTTCGACTTATTTGGGAAGGCATGACTTGGATGTTTTGGGTTGACAATAGATTGATATTCACGAAGGGACACCAAATTTTTATACTTAAGTTGGAGGACTGAGGAGGATAATCTTCAAAATGTGTCATGAGACTCTATGGGCTGGTCACCCAGGGCAACAGCATACTTTAAGACTACTACATAAAAACTATTACTAGCCCAAGATAAAGGATGATGTGATGACCTAAATGAAGACATGTCTCGCCTGTCAATAAGATGAGATTAAGCACCAAAAGTCGGTGGGGTTGCTAAAACCCCTCATTGTACATAGTAGACCCTAGGAAAGTGTTTCCTCCAACTTTTTCATAGGACTACCGAATGTTGGTGAATACTTATGCTTCTTGGTGGTTGTGGATCACTTTTCAATGTCGCCACTTTTGTTCTAGCATCAAGAGATTGTTCGAGAGAGGAGACAGCGTCCCTTTTCTTTAAACACATTGTCAAAAATTGGAGAGTATCCCAAAACATTGTGAGTGACGGATATGATCTCTTTATTGGAGCCTTCTGGTCAGAACTCTTCAGATTACTCAGTTCAGAATTAAATATCTCATCAAGCTATCATTTTCAAACTGATGCTCAAATAGAGAGATTCAATGATCTACTTAAGGAATATTTATGACATTCTGTGAATGCCAATCAGAAGGATTGTGTGAGGCCTCGATGTTGCTCAATTTTGTTTTAATACTCAAAGGTGCTTTGCTTTGAACAAAAGTTCTTTTGAGATTATAACAGATCAACAGCTGCTTCTTCCGCACACTATAGCCGAGCCATATAAAGTCAATGTTTTTGTGCTGACAACTTTGCTCGGGAGTGGAAGCAAAACATGGAGATTGTTAAAGCTTACTTGGAGAAAGTGTCTCAGCGAATAAAAAAAGTGGGCAAATTAGAAGAGGTGATTTGTGCAATTTAATATGGAATATTTTGTATTGATGAAACTTCTCCAAGAGTAGATGCGGTTTTTAAGAAGAGATAAGTGCCTTCTACAAAAACATGAAGGCCTTGCCCAGATCATTGTTCATGTGGGAAATGTATTGTACAAGATAGATCATCCAGAATAGACGAACGTCTACCCGTCTTCCATGTGAACTATTTGAAACTGTATTATCCCGACATAGAAAACCCTTGAAATAATTTGTCACAGTGCATCGATATTAGATTTAAGCCACCAATAGCGCCAGAAGTTGAAGAAATCATTGATGAACGAGAGATGACTACATCATTTGGAAAGAAGGAAGTGTTTATAGAGTGGAAAGGAAGACTAATAGAAGAAATAAGTTGGGAACTTGCTGAAAACACGATATTAAAGAGGTGAGAGATCAAAGTTATCATGAAGATCAAGTTAAAAAGGAAGTCGACAGTTTAGTAGAGGGAGGATGTTAGAATCAAAGTTTTTATAAATCTCAAATTTTTCTCGTATTTTTAAATTTTTTTAGAAATTTGGGCGAATTTAGTTTTAATTTTAACATTATAAAAAATTTAGATATTCTATTGTAAAAGTTGTAGACCTTCAATGTATACTAGTGCTATAGGCTAAAAGACTCAAAACCCCCTATATGGGGAATGAATTCTTAAAATTTTCTTCCATATTCGATTATTGCTTGTTACTATTAGTTGTTTGCTTTTATTATTACACTTTCAATTAGCGACTTACATTTGACGTGTTCGATACTAGTGTAATTTTCACGTTTGCTTTCTGGGATCAACCCTGACACTAAGTGTGCTCGCCGGTCAGCTTGGCTTGTTTCCGGCTCCCAACGGTAACTGACATGCCATGTCACGGTCCGAATTTTATAGCTACAAAACTATTCGGCTTGTTCACTGCCGTTGGAGGCTAGACGCAAGCCAAGTTGACCCTCAAGTATATTTAAGTGTTGGGGTCGATCCCAGGACACAACCTCAAAAATTATGCTAGTGTTGAGTATGTCGAACGCAAGTGAGTTGCTAATTGAAATTACGTAAATACAATCTAGCAATCAATAGCAAGAAGCAATGATTAGATATGGCAGAAAATTTCATGAATTTATTCCTCCATGTAGAAGGTTTTGAGCCTGTTTATATTTGACATTAGTATACATTAAAAGTTTTTAACTTTTATAACGGGATATCTAATTTTTTTATAATATTAAAATTTAAACTAAATTCACTTAAATTCCTAAAAAAAATTTAAGGATGTAAAAAAAAATATGTAAAAATTTTCATAATTCGATTTGAATCCTAATATTAGACAAGCGCCACACAGGTGACATGGGTTTAAGTGTCGTCCCATGACCAGCATCCAATCACACTGCCAGTCTCCCAACAGGAGATGACATGAATCCATATCAATGATGTACGGACAATGTTGTCTTTATAAAAATTTTTGATTGAAAGTGGCAACCTACATCGCTCAGTCAACTGAATTCCCACTATTGCTTTAATCCCTCCAGTTTGTATGGTTCTTGATGCTTCTCAACTCATAGCCTCTTCAACTTGGCAATCTGTCAAAATTATATTTTCACCGCAACGGGTCGATGATAAACATCAAATATTGTCATATTTGTGCACCTGGTTTGAAATAATTGATAGCCTTGAGAATTGTCTTCCAATTTGGGGCCAACACCAACTTCCAAACCTCATAACACCTCTCATATTCCCCCACCCCTCCTCCGGGCTTCATCCTCTGAGCGATGTACTACATGTTCAGCGAAGTTCTCAGCATGCCTAGATGGGCATCCGTTAGAGCGATATCTTAACTTCATACAGCTGAAGTGATCGCTTAGAGTAGGCTTGTCACAGTGATTTGCACTGGTCATAGTTCAGCCACTTACGGTAGTTCTCACCGGTGTTTTGAAGAGCTTTGTTCTTGTCAGTCACTTGCCTTGTAGAGTTTGTTTTGTCAGATATTTTGGTTCCAACTAGCCTTCTCCAACATCAGCTCTACCTTCAATGCAGCGTTTCGTGCTTCAGCTGGACTCTTAAAAAATTTTCAATCAATTTGTTGTTTGATTGATGCCGCCCTCTTTCCATTAAAATACCTTGGAAATGCTGACCCGCAGTTCAATAGGGTTGTTTTGAGAGGATAGTGTGCAGTATCTATGTACTTTTGCATTGATCTCGTATGCTGCGCACAACTATGATACCATTGGAACAAATATTGATGACAACCTGCTGGCAAAAATCCACCCGTTTACAATTGCTTCATCTGGTACCATGATTGAACATGTTGCTTCCTTATCGATGTTGGTCGTTTTGTAGTTGATCCCACAAAGCAATTAGTGCAGTTTTCTTGTCAACCTCCATGCGGTAGAATGACCTGTCAACCTCTGAGATCCAATTGAGGAACTCTTTAATATGAAGGTTTTTGCTCAAAAGGGGAATATTAACTTTTAGTCCGTTAATGGATTTTGATGCTCTGGCTTGTCAAACTCTCGAACTTCTTTGTCGCAATCATTGTCCTGGACAGGTTATCTAAGGGGATTATTTGGAATATCTTGAACAACAGATTGTGGAGATCCCTAAACAGATTGTGGTTGGACATGAGTATTGGAGTTGATTATGATTTGAAGATGTTTTGATTTAACTAATAAGTTGTACAGTTCTTAAATTCTGACCATTGCGTAAAAGGGGCTTTTAGAAATAAGGCCATATTTCTTATGTGAAGAACTTACGGACTGAGATATATGTGACATTTGGCCACCACTGGATGTGTGCCTACTTCCACATATTTCTTTCTTTTTTGGTGACATTCCACATATTTCCATGACCAGTGCCTATATTCCCATTAGTCATATGCCTATAGAGAAATATATAAGAGAGGCACTAGCCATATTTTGTTACTATGATCCTTGTATCGGAATCAGTTCATGTGATGTGTTTTTGTGCATCTGAGTCTTCCCAAATCATGATTAGATTTGGTCTTCTGTTGCTTCAATATATAAATACAAATGCTTCATTTTCATTGTCTGAGTAAAATTGTTTTTTCTTCTTATTTGGGTCCTTTGGTTCCATGATATTCTACTGGAATAGCAAAAACGGAATTGAGTTGGTTCCGTTCGTGCAGCTTCTGGCTACCCATCATCAATTTAATTCAGTAATTATTGATCTCTCTTGACAAGTTCTTTTAGTAATTAGTATTTTAGCTTTGAAATTCTTCATCTAAGTTGCTAGTGAAAACAAATTAAATAGTTCCTTGTCACACTGATGCTGCCTGTGATAGGGAGAATGCCCATTTCATGCTCGGGCTAATTAGGGTCTGGGCTTTCCTGGACCAAACGAGTAGAGGAGACTATGACTCTTTATAATGGATGCTTATTATGTGGAAGATGACTTATGACATATTTTCTCTTTTAGGCTCGATAAAATCGACATGTTTGTGAAGATTTTTTTAATTAGATAAAAATATAATAATGGGTTAATAGCAGAAGTGCTACTTTTGGTGTAGAAACTGAGAAATAGACAGTGGGAATTTTATCATACCTGCTAACTCCTTGCTGGATGTAATCTTTTTCGTCATTTCTTTCACTTTCGCTGTTGCTGAAACATAGTCAAGCCGGCATACATCACAATTTGTATTTTTTTTAAAATTTTTTTCCCAGGCCATCGCATCACCTCGAGAAATATTGCTCAATAAAGTTCCATTTCCCTTGCCAACACCTGACATCTTCAATCTCGATGCGATCCATGCACTCACTGTAGATACGATTGTATCAGAGAATGGTTAGTGTTGATGTCTTCAATCATTGGCGCCTGCAAACTTGTTTCGGTTCCTGAAGAAATAATGCATTTCTCCTCTCTATTTTTCGCTGGTTCCTTCTCTGACTTCTGTGTGATCTTGCAGCTTTGACTTTTGCGGATCTCGGTATCATGCCACATAAGCTGAAAGGTTATCCTGTCGAGTATCTTGCGGTTTATAGGAAGGGTGGCCCACAATTTGGTTCTACCATCAGTGAAAAAATTTCCCCGGATGCTTATCCATGAAACTGTTTTCCGTCACCTTCAATCTTTTCGTCAGTAATGTTCGCCGCTTGACCAGAATCTTTGAAGTAGGTATGTGTTGCTTTCTCGTGATAAAGATGCTGATTATGATTTCGGCACGCATTGCATAGCATCATGGATGAAAATATCAGTATTGGTCATAACTATACCGATTTTGTCCATAATCATATCAGGCGCATGGAATGAAATACCTCCTCTTATGCAAAATAACCTCTCATATATCAATATTAGGCCATTTGATAGCAATATTTTTCAATACCATGACAAAATTATAATGTTAATATTCAAAATATCGGCTGATATATCCTATGTTTTCGATATTATTTCCGTTAGGTTCCAATTCACAAATAAATTACAACCAATATGCCTAATATTATAGTATTATTCGATATGCCCGCTACCGATACCCATAATTTCATCAATGATCAAACATATCAGGCAAAATATTTTGAGTAATTGTAACTTGATGGGGCAATATCGATCTATATATGGGAAAAAATCATGTATATTGGCCAATATAGTTACATATTGCAAATTTTATCGTAGTATTAAGAAATATCGATACTGAAAAGGTCCTGATATCGATATATATATCATACGATATTTTATTCCATGCTCAGCATTATTTTCTTATGGCATCAATTCTTCACTACACAGGGATAGAGTTGATACTGTTCAAGGTTGTTAAAATATTATCCATTTGTAGCATTGATTCTTGTAGGCTATTTCCAGATTGGGGTGCCCAATGTTGAGGCAAATTGGCATGAAATAATATACCACATGATCTTATCCCCTTTTTTTTTTTAAACATGGCTCTGTGAAAATTTATTTTGTTTTATTTTATTCCAAGAAATCAAGCAGTTTGTTGCTAGTTCAATTCTGTCTCGGCGTTACTCATCCCGTGATGATTCTTTCCGTTTCTCTCGAAAGGTATTTATGCCATGTCGTCTTTTATATGATACTTGCTCGATGACATTTTCGAGCGGGTTTTTATGTGATCTTTAAATATTATTTTAAAAGTGATGATGGGTAGATTTTTAGCCAATGTTGTAATGTTTTGCTCTAATTTTAGGCTTTTAATCAACTATTTGAAAATTTTATTTCAATTAGGAATAAATTTGTCAACATAGAAATGGTAATTGAAGGCGTTTTAGATGATGGTCAAGGTGGTGCTAGACGACTGAGGTGACCAGCAATGGCGGTGGTGTTGACCCACGGCAGTGGCTGGTGTTTACCACCCACCAACCGGTGACAGCATAGGTGTCAATCATATGCCCTACCCATTGCTTGTTGAATAATTAGGCAATCTTCCCGTGAAGCTCCATGTAATCGATATAGAACAAAGAATAAGTATATATAATACATATCTCGATAAACTTCTACTCACGACTTTATAATAAGCAAGGATCTGGATATCTGGAATTGAAGTGATACCGTGGATTTTGTTCTAAAATTCCAAAATTACCCCCAACCTTTGGGACCAACAAATCAACTAGGGTTTGAAGTCATCGTATCATCTATCACAAAGCCCATGCATCAACTATAAACTTGAGGAGCTATGCTGTTATGCAATCAAGCTTAAGCAATACTTGCAATTTGTTTGAAAGGCTGTATAATAATAAAGCCTTTTACTGGCCAAAAAAAGAAAGAACGAACCGGGATTCAGAAATGCAAGATATCATTTGACATAATTGCAACGAAGGGAGCTTCAGGAACCCAATACACATTACACACTTCCAAGACTACCCTTCGTCTCCTGTTGCTATTTCCTAACACAGCCAACCAGTCACGAGGGTATATAAGGAAATCACCATGGGCAAGCACTTAAGCAGCGGGAAGAAAAGGGTAATTGTTGGATTGAGTGGAGTAATGGCCGGTCAAAAGGTGATTATAGATAATCCTTAGTGTGGATAGTTTAGAGATTATTTTATCATAACATTTATCCTCTTTGTCCATTGCCTTTTCTATTTATATGAGAGGTTTTCTGTTGGAATATGGGTCACTATAGTATGAAAAGTATTGTCATATTCGTCACACGTGTTTACGCACATGGCGATATAGAAGATTTGCCGGAGTGAAGAAATGTCGGAGTGGAAGAATTTTTGGAATGATTTGTTCGGAGCGATGAAATTTGCTAAAGTGATTTTGGTGGTACAGTTGGGTAGGTGGACAAATTTGACATGCATCAAAAATCACCTGTAAAGTTCAATGAAAGCAGCTAACTTTCTAGAATTGGTAGCCAATTTTGTAGAGTAGGTAAATTACAAAGTTCAAGAAGGCGACTTTACAGACTAACGACAAACTTTACAATGCATGCAACAGCGTTGCAAACCAGGTACTGCCTAGTGCATTTATATATATATGTGTGTGTACATTGTTGTGTTTTAAATGTGAAGAAGTATAGAAATACAAAGAGTTGCCGTTTTTGCTCTTATTTTCTGTTCTCCAAGAATTTATGTAACCAAAGAAATTTTTGTAATCAAAATTTAATATGGTAAAATTTTATAGATTAAATG
>JAODPA010083601.1:0-58097 GCA_025585075.1 Nepenthes mirabilis | reverse complement strand
TAGAAGGTCAGCGGGGTGATTGGGAGTAGGTTATCTACTCAGGTATGGTTATTTCTGACTTTACTTTTCGTAAGGATTTCTTTATTATTTTCGGTCAATTGACCTTGACTGGATTTAGTTGTTCCTTCCTACGCATTCTAGTCAACTGGTGTTGACCGGATTTTACTTACCCGTAGCACTTCCGGTCAATTGGCGTTGACCGGATTACTTTCCTCTTTCCCCTCCTTCCGGTCAACTAGTATTGACCGGATAAGCCTTCCTTTACGTTTTTCGGTCAACATATGTTGACCAGATTTTGTCTTTCTTCACGTCTTTCAGTCAACACTTGCTGACTGGATTTCCATACTTATTATATTTTTCGGTCAACAATCACACAATTTCGATCAACTTAACTACCCCGATTTGCCTTCTATTCTTATAATTGCTATTACTTTTGGTCAACTAGCGTTGACCGGTTTGTGTTTTCCTTCACGTTTTTCGATCAATAGGCGTTGACCGGATTAATTTTCTTATTATATTTTCTGGTCAACTTGCGTTGACCAGATAACCTTCAATTTTTCTTCACTTCTTGATTATATTGACTTAATGTCTTGGACTTTTTATATTTTAGAATCTAGGCCGTTACAACTTACCCACTCGTATCGGGGTCATGGTGGGAAATTGTATTTGAGAAAGTCATAATGAAAGTATTTTATATGATTTAAAAAACTAAAGTGGGAATTTTATTGAATGATAAATACTAAAAGGAGCTAGCTCAAACTTTTTTTTTGGTAAGTAGAGCTAGCTCAAACTATGAGGTTAACTATTTGCCGATGATAACTAGATTGATAAATATCATAGATTAGATGGTCCAACGGCAAGACATGGAGCTTATAGAAAGGTAATGAGGTGGAAACCCAAGGCATGGCATGACTCCCTTTGATTGCTTCATAAATGAGAGAGTTCTTAATTTTTTGGGTGATCTAGACCAAATCAATGTAGAGATTTGTATCCACCAAATAGAGAATGTATTCAAGATGATTAACTACCCTGATAAGAAGAAAGTTAAATTTATTGCTTATAAGTTGAACGAAGTGGTAGACCATTCCTGGGCAATGCAAAGAAAATTTTGGGCATGAAGAATGGGGAGATCTCATGGAATATATTTTGGAAGCCTTTATTATAACAGCCCAGATTCTAAAATACAGAAAGTTTAAGACATTAAGTCAATATAACCAAGAAGTGAAGGAAAATTGAAGGTTATCTAGTCAACGCAAGTTGATAAGAAAATGTAATAAGAAAATTAATCCGGTCATCGCCTGTTGACCAGAAGTAATAGCAATTATAAGAATAGAAGGCAAATCGGGGTAGTTAAGTTGACCAAAATTGTGTGATTGTTGACCAAAAAATATAATAAGAATGGAAATTCGGTCAGCAAGTATTGACCGGAAGACGTGAAGAAAGATAAAATCCGGTCAACGTATGTTGACCGAAAAACGTAAAGGAAGGCTTATCCAGTTAACGCTAGTTGACCGGAAGGAGGAAAAAGAGGAAAGTAATCTGGTCAACTCCAGTTGACCGGAAGTGTTACGGGTAAGTAAAATTCGGTCAACGCCAGTTAACCGAAATGTGTAGGAAGGAACAATTAAATCCAGTTAAGGCCAGTTAACCGAAAATAATAAAAAAAACCCTTACGAAAAGTAGAGTCAAAAATAACAATATTTAAGTAGGTAACCTACTTTCAACTACCCCGCTGACCTTCTAGAAAGGCAAAAGAAGCAAGTACTGAAGTACAAGCAGTTGACTTACCCTACCTACTATCACCAACCCCAACGTCTATAAGTAATGGCCATGGGAATTAGGATAGGAAGCTGAGCAATTGAGCAGGTAAAGGCGCTAAGAACTTTGAGCCAGAACCAAGTAAGGGGTTCATAAATCCGATCTAGGCAAGCGTACTCCCTGTTTTTAAGTTCATGACTTAATGCAAGAGTACTCACCTTTTTGCCAATCATATGTTTAATGTAAGTATACCCTATTTTAAGTTCATGAATTTATGCAAGTGTGCTCTCTGTTTTAAGTTCATGTTTTGAATGAAAGTATATCATGCCTGTTTGTCTAACTAATAATGTTCAGTTATTTCATGATGTTCAAACGCATGAAGTTTGATTATTGCATGATTTAGAGG
Organism: Nepenthes mirabilis; assembly: GCA_025585075.1. Lineage (NCBI taxonomy): Eukaryota > Viridiplantae > Streptophyta > Magnoliopsida > Caryophyllales > Nepenthaceae > Nepenthes > Nepenthes mirabilis. Next base: position 55,933 of record JAODPA010083601.1, on the reverse strand, counting down.
ATGATTAGTTATTGCTTATGAAAAGTACCGGTTATTTCATGATATTTGGACGTTTTACTTAAATGCATGAAATCTGGCCATGTTTTTAAGTTGTCTGGTTATTGCATGTGTGAAAAGAACTCCGACTTTTGTTGAAAAGAACTCCGAATTTTGATAAAAAGACCTTTGGCTTTTGTTAAAAAGACCTCCGGTTAAGTGCATATTCGACTTGATTTTCGGAAAAGCATGATTTGCGGAACTAAGTGTTTGATGGTCGAGTAGCTGCAAGCCTTAAATATAGCCATTATTGAGATATGATGGTTGAGAGTTGCAGACCTTAAATGTTGCTATTTGATTGGTCATGACTACGGACCTTAAATGTAGCGTTTTGATTGGTCATGACTACGGACCTTAAATGTAGCGTTTTGGATGGTCTTGACTACGGACCTTAAATGTAGCGTTTTGGATGGTCTTGACTACGGACCTTAATGTAGCATTTATGAGATATGGCGGTCGAGAGCTGCAGACTTTAAATGAAGCCGGTTTTTGACGGAAATGAATTTAAGCATGAGTTTGGAAATCTAATTGCATGATTTCGGAATTTGTTTGCATTGACTCCGGCTATGTTTTATGAAACTGCATGTATATACGCCTCTATTGCATTCTGCTCATGATTATGCATGATTTACGCATGAGTACCTTGTTGGGTTTCCTAGCTCACCCCTTCTATTTTTCAGATAATGAAGATGGTGATGACGAGTTCATGCCAGACGAAAAAGAATGAGGTCCGGAGGACTAGATAGGCAGAGTAGCTAGCCAGAACTTAAGCAGCGAAGGAGCAAAATTGATGTTTTTCGCTTTTGATGTTTTAGGAAAGATTTGTAAATTACCTCTGTTGCTAAAAGTTAATGAATATTAGTATGCTTCCGCACGCTGTTATGGTTTGAGTGATTTATGATTTCTAGTGGCATCTCAGTTTGTTTTCGTGACCTTTATGTCCAACTGACCTCGTCTTGGTCGGTCAAGAGAGAAACCATGACCCCTGGCTGCCAACTCACGAAGTTGGGCCTTATGTGATCTTGTGCACGCGATGTAAAACTTATATAAAAGAAAAGAAAAATTTTGAGTCCACCTTTTTAACCAGAGTTTATGATCGGTTTCGATCGACAGCAGCTGCATGTGGTGGAATGTGGCTGGTCCGTCACATTTATGGAGAAGTTTTTTTTGGTGAGCGTTGATGAATAGAAGTAGAATAAGTTTGTCATTTGAGGTAAGGGAATAGATTGGTGGCAAAGTATGACACCAAGTTTATGTAGTTCTCTCATTTTGCTCTACACAGTCACGGATGAGGCCAGGAGAGTAAGGAAGTTTCTTCAAGGCTTTTAAGATTTGATTCAAATATAATTAATAACTTTGCATTTGAGGACTTATGGTGAAGTGCTTGATAGCTTTACTCATTAAGCAAGAAGAGCAGGATAGTGCCAAATTTATTGAAAGAAGATCAGCTAGTCATGGAGGTCAAAATTAGGAGGATCCCATTTGCAGTCAAAGCATAGGACAAGGGCAACGCTATTGGAATACGATTGTCACCAACGAAGTTATAAAACTCTAAGCTGGTGTGTGACCACTATGGAAACCTATGGTGACAGTGTTATAGGTAAACTAGAGATTGTTTCAATTGTGGCCATGTTAGGCATGTGATGAAGGAATGCCCATCCCGGCCAAGCCATACTAATCAAAAGTTGACTATTCAAAGAGAGACTTTTGCGGCAATTGCAAAGGATGCTCGAACAAATCCATCAGTGGTGAGAGATGCTCTGCCTTCCCTCTAGATTTGAACTGTGTTTCAAATTCAAACCGGAAGACTGCTTGTGTCTTTAAGGCACTGGCCATGGCCGGCCTCTTGGGGGCACCTCCCGATCCTCCCCAACTAGGCTCTCCACCTCTATTGCCCATTATTTCTTCTTCGAAGCCTCCCTCCAACTCGTCCCTTTCTTCCCCACTGGACTTTACATCTCCTACGCTATCTGCTGCTGATGGTCGTGAGAACGGCAATCCTTTAGGTAACGGCTATCCATCCTCTCTGTCTTGATCTCCTGGTTCTCTGTCTTCTGAGCGTCGAGCAGATGCCTCCCCTTCCTGGTCTAATGTTGTCCAGAGGGAGGGTTCTGGGGTTTGTAAAGACCTAAAATATTTCCTATCTCTAGAGGTAGATGGTGATATTGCTATCATATCTCCTCTGCTTGAAGTTATCGACCAAGGAAAACTATTGTGAGGGTCTACGTTAGTTGGATATTTCTTCGACAACCCCTCGTTTCCAAGCTGTTAACACCATTGCCTGAAAACTTTGGGCATGTTTGGGATTGTGCACATTGCTGGCAATGATGTTGGTTTCTTCTTTTTTCGTTTCTTTTCAATGGAGAAAATGGAGTAGTGTTTGCTAGTTGGTTCGTGGGTGTTTGCTTGGAAGGCCATTTTCCTTAAAAAATGGTCTCCTGATATGCAATTGTGTAAGGAAATGTACAAATTGTTTCCTATTTGGATCAATCTCTGCAATGTGCCAGTTGATTTTTGGTCTCCTATTAGGCTCGGTTGGATTGCCATTGTTGTTGGGAAGCTTATTCAGCTAAGTCCTTGAACGAACCGAATGGAGAGAGTTGACGTTGCCAGAATTTGTGTTGAGGTGGGTGTGAATGCCTCCTTTCCCACAAAAATTGTTCTGAAGTCGAGCCCTGATTCACCCTTTGTTTTGGCCTCCCAAACTGTGGTGGATGTTGAATACACTTGGAAGCTGATTAGAAGCGGATATTGCCTAATGTTCAGACACAAGGATTCCAAATGCAAATCTAAGAGGCTATTTTGGCCTACAGGTAGAATTCTATCAAATCCCTTTCCCACCGATCATCCTTCTACTGGTAAGGCTCAAGGGAAACACTCTACTGGTAGCATCCCACAAAGATGCTACTGAAACCGGTTGCTCTGCCAATCCCTTTGCAACCCTTCAAGCTAACGAGGATCCAGATACTTCTTTGGACCCGATGGCTGATTGGCAAGCTATGTTGGATATGCAGAGATTAAACATAAATGTTGGTGGTCTGGATATGAAGAGTCTGCAAGGAGCCACTCCTATGGTGTGCTCATCTACCTCCTTTGTTGTCTTACAATCTGACGAGTGTATGGTTACAGGAGCCCCTGATGTGAGGGATAGTTATCAGGTTGACTTTGCTTTCAAGCAGCAACCTATTCCATTCAATGAGCTTTTGTCTTATTTTGGCTGGCTTGATCCTAGTTCTGCTGCAAGTGAGGACCCGATTGGTCAAGAGGCTCTAGCTTTTCAAGATACCCATGCTGTACAATGGAATGGGGCTAGCCGGTAGGCTGATGTGCAGCTGAATAACTCCCAATCTTCTACCTTTTGTCCTGATCATGTCGTTGTTTCTATGGATTTGGTGGCTGCTGCAAATGAGAAGGAAGCCAGCAAATGTATTGGAAATCCTGCTGAACTGATAAAGCCTTTATCTATCCAGAAGATAAATTTGGCAGTTAAGGATGATGAGGCAAGGTTTGATGATCCTATTGACAACTTGTTCAATAGGTTTGCGGATGCTTCAGTATAGAACCAACCTCTATTCTTTGATACTGTGATGCTTGATATGGATGTAGCATGTATTAGCATTGATGCAGAGGATTGTAAGCAATATGTGCAGAATTTATTGTCTCCAACTCGACTTGCTATCAAAGCCCCTGTTGCCAATACACCCACTGATATTGCGGATTCCTGTGATGGCTCTCACAACTGCCCATTGAGGTCGTTCCTATTAATAGAGAATATATCCAATCTCTTGATTCGTGCAGCTTTTCCCCTTCGATGGCAAAATCTCCACCATTTGGAAAGTTTCTTTCGGATGGTCTTCCCGTTGTTGTGAATGAAGCATGTTTGCCTCAGTGTGAAGTTGCCCCCAACCAGGCTCCTAGACCTGAAGGTAAGGATAGCTTCCATGTGGAGTTGAGTGATCCTACGCCCACTCATGTTGCCTGCACGGTGTCTTCTACTATGGTAACTGCGCATAAGAACAACCTCTTTCAACAAGGAGGCCTTGGAGTGGATCGACATTGTAACAACCCAAAATTTAAAACAAAGAAATATTTCAGTCTTAGCATCCGATCAACGCCCGTTGACCGGAAAGTGTAATAAGAAAAGTAAATCGGCCTTAAGATAAAAATCAAGTCCGGCAAAGAAGTCCGGATTTCCTTGATGAAAATCAAGTATGGCAAAGAAGTCTGGATTTCCTTGATGAAAAGAAGTCCGGATATTCCTTGATAAAATTTTAGTTCGGATTTCCTTGATAAAAGGAAGTCCGGAATATTCCTTGATGCAAAATAAGTCCGGCTTCATCCGTGAAAATCAAGTCCAGCCACTTTCAGAAAGAGAATCTAAATCAGCCTTTAACATGTTTTAAAATCGGGTTCTGTTCCATTGAAGGCCGGAGTGCATTGCATGAATGTAAGGCCGAAGTGACTTGAAGGCTGGAGTGGCTTTTTATGTTGGAGGCCGGAGTGGTTTAGTAGCTTTGTAAGGCCGGAGTAGAATTGTCAAAGCCAGAGTTGAAGATCCGGTCAACACACGTTGACCGGAGATCATGTAAGGGATAATCCGGTCAATGCCGATAGTTGACCGGAATCTGACTAAATGAGAAAAGTTAAGTCCTGCCAAGTTCAATTAACCTGGAATTTAATATGTTTACATGAGAAAGCCAAATCCTACTAGGTACAGTTCATTAGGAATTTAATGTGTTCATATGAGAAAGCTAAATTCTGTGAATCAAGAATTAATTGAGAAATCTTAATTCAGTTGGGTGCAGTTAACCAGGAATTTATGAACTCCTTAATTAATGATCTAATTATTAAGGAAACTTTTTGAAAATTAATAAGAAACATTTCCCCTGTACTGCCAAACATTTCCCCTGCGAATCATTAATGACGGCCAATCATTTATTACTGTCATCTGACTCAAAGTCTATAAATAAGAACTAGAATGGTGAGAAAGAGGCACGCAATAAAATTCTAAGTAAAGGAAGGCCAAGGAAATTCAAGGCAAGTAGAAGAAATCCAGGCAAGATACTCACCCCTGTTTTCAAGTTCATGATTATGCATGATTTCTATGCTAGTATATTTGATATTATATGAACTTATATGATATTTATGCTGATCTTTTCATATCTGATACTTACGATTAATTATCGATAATGGTATGTTTAAGGAAAATATTTTTTGATATTCGGTTTTGTATGATTATCTGTCAATTTATATGAACTTTGATGATTGTATGTTTGTAAAGAAAAGTACTCCGCCCTTTTGAAGAAAACACACACCGTCTTTTTACAAAAGAAGAACTCCGTCCTTGATGAAAAAGCACTCCGCCTTTTTATGAAAAGAGCTCCGCCCTTTTATGAAAACAGCTCCGTCCTTTGAAGAAAAGTGCTCCGTCTCTTTGAAAAGAAAAATTAAAGTACTCCGTCCCTTTTACAGAAAAGAACTTTAGTCTTTAAACAAAAATGAACTCCGGTTCCCAGAGCTCCGGAATTCTAAAGAACTCCGTCTGAAAAAGAACTTCGGCAATTTTGCACTCCGTCTGAAAATGAACTCTGGCATTATGAACTCCGTCTGAAAAAGAAAAGAGCTTCGGCTTAAAAGAATAATGTATTAATTCAGACAGCAACCATAACGAACGGCCATATGAACTAAGAACCGAGTTTCCATTAAACTTGCTGTTAAAGATGGATAAAAGATATTGGAGTGACACTCGAGGATGCCTCCTGGGCCACAGGAGGGGACCTTTTGGTGGCACAAGAACTATGGACTATGGCCCCGTATGCCGGGTTAAAGGCATTACCTCCCGCCCCGGGGAGCATAATGAGGGGATACGGTTTTAGGTTGTGGGGTAGCACACAACCCGTCCTCGATGTTGTCCGCTCCCATCCGGTCCCTAAAGATAATACAAATTCTGAATGATTTTGATGAATTTTTCAAAGACAAGATGAAAAGAATAAAAACTGAAGAAGAAACGATATGATGATTTTCGTATGCTATGCTATATTATGAAATTATGTTTTGATCAAATTATATGTATGTTTGTGTTTTCTGTAAGTGAGTATCCTGCTGGGCTTTGTAAGCTCATTTTTGCCAATTTTCAGATGACGAAAAGTTTATGGAGGATGAAGTTGAGTAGAACTTTATGGTGTAGCTGAATGGTTAAGCTGGCCGGAGCAGACCTTGAGAGCTTTGTTTATTTTGCTTTTGATATTTTGAGGAGACTTGTAAAATTTATTCCGCTGCTTATGAATGATAGTATGTTTCCGTGATACTTCGGGATTAATGAAATTATAAATCTCTAGTATGAATCTCAGGTTTGAAAGAAAATAAATAAAAAATTTTTATGACCACCTATATGTATCTTTTCATAATTTATTTAAAAGTAAGGACTTTGGTTTTGACGGTGGCTTTTGATGGTAATAAAAGTCGGTTCATCACAGACATCAAGCTGCTAACCATAATATAGCATCTTACGCTGGTATTATGCAGCGCTATATAAATACGAAGGAAACTACTTGTGAAGCTCACTTGTTCATTCATCCTATTACTGATGTGGACCATTCGAATGCTCTAGGAAGACCATATTGTCATGAGGAGGTCGTAGGCTCTACTTCAATAGGTTCTGCTCCCTGCACCCTTGAGGTTATGCCGGTGTTGGAGCAACTCGGTTTGCCCATTCAGAATCAACAATCCAGGAGTGGTTCTTCTTGCCTTGGAGATCATCATAGTGGGGACCAATGCTCTTGCACCGGCCTGGGCAAGCTGAGGAAGAACATTGCAGAGTTAAGGTAGTAGTTTGATATTTCTAGAACTCAAGCCATTGAGGACTCTTCTCCTGGATCTGGGCTGGCTGGATCTGTGAAGAAATCCAGGTCTCGGAGACATTGTAATTCCACTCCTAAGTTCCCAAAGGGCACTGTATGCTAATCTGCTCGATGGAGTTTTGTTAGCTGTCTGGTTTGTCGATATGGTGTATGGATGCTGGTCTATGTGTTTTTTTACTTTGGTGTCATTTGATGTACCATGCCTTAGCGTCTACGATTTAATTTCAAGTTGAAAAAACACTTGGAGATAAATCATAGGGTTGTGTATCCTTTATTTTTCTTTAATGCATTTTCAATTATGTAGCAAAAAAAAATCCATCAGTAGTGTAAGGTAAGACATTAATATTTTATTTTATGGTGCATGTGTTGATTGATCTTGAATCTACACATTATTTTATAGCCCATAAATTTATTTGCTAATTGCATTCATCCTCTCAAATTTTTGATTATGCTGTAGTAGTATTCACTATAGTGGACAAATCTTCGATAGTGGATATTATGTATCCCTAATATTCGATTTGGGTAAGTGAATTTGAATTGTCAGTAGACTTAATTTTATATGAGATGTATGATTTTGATATTATTTTTGAAATGTATTGTTAGCATGTTATCATGTAAGTGTTGATTGCTTTAGTAAGATAGCTTTGCTTTGCATTCTAGGATATAGGTATTTTGAATTTCAAGGGAACATCAAGAAAGAGTTGACGTGTCTGATATTTACTTTAATGTGAGTCATTTGATGCCTGATGGATGCCATGCTTATGTAATTTATGTCACTTTTTCTAGGAGCCATAATTTGCATATTGGGGAGACTTTGGTAATATGTGAAATTAAATGTCTTTTCGGAGGAATTATCGAGATTACCTTCGAATATAAAGATCAAATTTTCTATTGATCTAATGCCTAGATCTGTACTTGTTTCAAGAGCTCCATATAGAATGGACTCATCTAAATTAAATGAATTAAAGTAGCAATTATAGGGAATATTGGAGAAAGAATTTATCTAACAAAGCATGTCACCGTGGGGAGCTCCGGTGCTATTTATGAAGAAGAAGGATGGATTTTTGAGACTACCTATTGATTATTAGGAGTTAAATAAGATCACGATCAGAAAAAATATCCTTTGTAAAGGATTAATGATCTTCTCAACCAGTTGCAATGAGCCCAAGTTTTCTCTAAGATTGATCTGCATTTGGCATACCATTAGCTATGAATTAAACAAGAGGGCATACATAAGAAAGTGTTTAAAACAATGTTTGATCATTATGAATTTTGAGCAATGCCATCGATTTTATGAATCAGGTTTTCGAACCTTATCTAGATAAATTTGTGATGGCCTTTATTGATGATATTTTAATGTATTTGAAAAGTTTTGAGGAGTATGATGATCATTTGAGAATTGTCTTACAGATGCTGAGAGATAGGCTATTATTCACTAAATTGAAGAAATGTGAATTTTTGTTTAAGGAGGTGTCCTTTCTCAAGCACATTATTTCTAAAGGAGTGGTTATGGACCCAAGGAAGACTAAGGTGGTCACTAATTGGGAATGGCCAACGAATATTATTGAAGTTCAAACATTTCATCAATTAACTGATAACTATAAATGCTTCGTCGAGAATTTTTCTATGATTGTTGTGAGGTTTTGGGTCAAAAAATATAATAAATACGAGGAAATCAACATGGTAATAATTAATATTGGACCTATTGAATGTATGAGTATGCGTATCGGAAGGAAAATTCGGTTATGAATTGCTGTAATGCTGCCAGAGGTTTTCGAACCTTATCTAGATAAATTTGTGATGACCTTTATTGATGATATTTTAATGTATTTGAAAAGTTTTGAGGAGTATGATGATCATTTGAGAATTGTCTTACAGATGCTGAAAGATAGGCTATTATTCACTAAATTGAAGAAATGTGAATTTTTGTTTAAGGAGGTGTCCTTTCTCAAGCACATTATTTCTAAAGGAGTGGTTATGGACCCAAGGAAGACTAAGGTGGTCACTAATTGGGAATGGCCAACGAATATTATTGAAGTTCAAACATTTCATCAACTAACTGATAACTATAAATGCTTCGTCGAGAATTTTTCTATGATTGTTGTGAGGTTTTGGGTCAAAAAATATAATAAATACGAGGAAATCAACATGGTAATAATTAATATTGGACCTATTGAATGTATGAGTATGCGTATCGGAAGGAAAATTCGGTTATGAATTGCTGTAATGCTGCCAGCAGACCAGGCCTACTGTGCGCTCGAGCGTAAAAAGTAGTGGCGTAAGCAGTAGGCCGCGCCTGCTCCTCTTGAGCGGTAAAATCCAGTAGCTCCCATGCCCGCTGAGCGTTCGAGCGATGCTAGAGTGGTAAAATCCAGTAGCTCCCCGCCCGCTGAGCGCCTATGCGGACTCGAGCGCGGGCGGCAGCAAGGCCACGTCGCCGCTCGCTCGCCCGGTACTTGAGTGGCCCGACGAGTATAAAAAGGCGACCTGCTTCGCATTTCTTCGACTTTTCTCATTTTCAGAGGGTTTTTGGAGAGGAGGAGAGAGGAAGAGCGCCGATTTTAGAGAGAGAAACAAGGAGACTGAGCCATAGAGTCCGAATCCGTCTGGGAGCCAGTTATAAAAGTGATAGTACGCGTTGAGGCAAGTGTTCTCAAACTCACTAACTTTTCTCTTTCGATGTTTTTCGGTTATTGTCTGGTATTTTTGTCTCGATACCCAAACTATGGAAAATGTGATACTCATGACTTGAGACCAAGGATTATGTAATTTATTATCCGATTTACTCACCGATCTAACCGGTGGAGTACCGTCAAACCCTAACCTACGGGAAATTGGGGGTTTTCCATTTTCGCACCTGACTTCATTAATTTGACCCCAAAATGTGAATTCCCACGTCCCAAATGTGTATATACATCGGCCGTGCGATCGATCTTGCACGTCTCGACCCGTTCGCGGCGTCTAGGCCCTCTGAATGGGCGTTGACACTGTTCACCCGAGACATAAAGGAAAAATTGCATATTTTTACCTTCATAAAATGTTGAAATGACTCTAGAATATGAATCCATGCATCCCAAAAGTATGTGTTGACCAGACGACCGATTTTAAAAAATTTGACCCATTCACGGCGTCTGAGCCATCTAAAAGTAGCCTAACAATGTTCATCCGAAATTGGATGGTAAGTGTACATGCTTTAGCTCTCTTCAATTGTGGTGGAACTTATAATTAAATGTTATGTCAAATTGTAAGCTCTAAAATGTGAAATTGTGCATTGGGAGCAAGGGGATGCATTCCGGGGGCTTCTAAGGTGGTGTTTGAGCCACAGAGGTAAGTATAATCAAACTCTCTTATGAGTTGAACTTATTGGTTGAAAAATCTAAGCTCCAAATAAAAGAAAGGAATCGAACGAGTAAATGGAAGGGAATCCACAAAGTGTAAGTGATGGATTTGGTTTCCCGGTTGGAGACATGTGATGGAAATGTGATTTTTCGGAGTTGAACTTATTGGTTGAAAAATCTAAGCTCCAAATAAAAGAAAGGAATCGAACGAGTAAATGGAAGGGAATCCACAAAGTGTAAGTGATGGATTTGGTTTCCTGGTTGGAGACATGTGATGGAAATGTGATTTTTTGGTTTGAGAATGTATATGGTAATGGTGGGTTCCCCTTCAAGGATTAAGACTAATCTTGAAACTAGGATCACGGATAATAGGGGTAGTACCCTCTAGCTTACCATGTACATCACGATGGGAACCCAAGGAATACTCCGGCCGCTCCTGGGGGCGGGTAATGTTCAGGGTATGCTTTAGGATACTGCTGTGAAAGAACGAGGATTACCCTGATCCCCAGGGGATATGGGGCGATTGAGATGACTGAGTGCTGCAGACCTAAAATGTAGCTGGCCTTAGAATGTGTGGTAGACACATTCCTTTCCTTGTCCTCTTACATCGTTGGTTAGTACGACCTACAAGCTCGGGTCCACAAAGATTGATGAAAGCAATGAAAGTGAATGAACGTAACCAGAATAAATATGCGAACTGAATGATTCCCGATGCTCCCTCTCCTCGCATGCTTTCTTTATCCAAGTTATATGATTCTCTTATACAGTTATTGCCTTTCCTGTAAATTAGTATAATTACTGATGTATGATTTTATTTGTTGGGCTATACGCTCACCCTTACTATATATCTTTCAGATAAGAACACATTGATGCCCAACGGATAGAGTAGATCATAGAAGTGTGATGGACAGCTGATATTGCACGCAGGGCTCGGGCTTAGAACTTAGCTGATTTTGTGTATGAAATAGGAATTTTGGCCATATTTTGTAAACTGTGTAAAACATGTATGGTGATGATTGATGATGTTTAGCATGAATGAATGATGGATTAGTTTTCGCTGTGTATTGTGATTTTTTTACGCTTCCGCAGGTTCTTCTCATTGTGGCTATGATCGAGGTTCATAGTTGGCATCCTTCCCCACCGGCATTATACTGGAGTTATGATGTCGGTGCTACCTGGTTAATGTGGCGATTAGATTTTGTGTAGTGTGTTGAGTATCAAAACTTGTAGTTTTGTTATGGATGGTTGTAGATTATTGTGCAGGGTTGATTTACAGGTGTTTGTATTTTGGCAAACGCTTGATTTACAAAAAGAACTCTGCCCAATTTTCTACAAAAATTAATAATTTTAATTAGGAATTCTAGTTTATTTTTATCCTTGACAGAGGTTATTTAAGAAAAATAACCCGGTCCGTTACAGTTGGTATTAGAGAAGGGATGCCTTTGGATTAATCTGAATTCATGCGGAAGCCTATGATTGTAAGGGTTAAGGCCGAATGAGTGAACGAGGAAAAGATAGGATAATTAAGCACCCTCATTTCGATTGTTCTCTTTAATTGTATGAGTGTTGTCATATCTGGTAATTTCTTTTTTTTTGGTAAGTAAATTGAATTGAACAAACAAAAATTTACAGAATTCTATATTCTAACCCCCAGTGTTATACCAACTTGGAGTTAGAATATAAACACTGAGGCAATCCCCAAGCACCATGATACGTATCATGAAATCAAAACAAAATACAACGGAAACAGACATCCATCGAAATCAAGTGCATAAAATAATAGGCCACCAAGATTGGTATAACCCTAGCACAGTGAGCTTAAATGACTCCATCTGTTGGATAGCCAACTGAATACTTCAGCACCTCAGACAAATCTTCAGCACCATGACCTTGGCACCTCGGTTAGGAGACCAAGTCGGACACCAAAAACTGGCAATAGAATCACCGAAGCCGAACACCAAGCCGGCAATCACCAACCAAGCAAACACACCCAAAGGCTGCAAACCTAAGAATCCTCAGTGCCAGCTGCGCTAGACATCTGGCTGCGTCAGCTCCATCAAGCAACGCAAGAGCCAACATTAGCACCAGACTTCAGCACCCAAATCCAAAGAGCTGCAAACCCAAATCCAAATTAATTCCAGCCGCCATTTCAGCTACAAAGCAATACTTCTCAGCCCAAATTCTCACACCAAGAAAGCAGCACAAAGAATCCAGCTTCAAAAAGCATGGAGCAAGCTGAAAACACCAAATGGCATACGCAAAACTCCAAGATGTTTCATCAAGGCTCACAGCAGCAACATAGATGGATCCACCATACTGCTAACACCAAAAACTCCTTGCATCATAATACAACAGCAACATTCACAGGACATAGCAGGAAGCTCGCTTTCCTCCAGCATCACCAGCCACTCCATCAGCAGAGCAATGAAGCATCAGGGACATTCCCAAAAGGCTGCCAGCATCAATAAGAGTGCATATCGCCCCCATTCGGGCAAAGAAACCATCCATTAACTCAGACCACTAGGGATTCAGAACCATGGCATGTCCAGAACAACACAGCCAGATGTGTAATACGAGTGGCTACCTCATACAGCATCAACATACCAAGAAAATAGCAGGATAACAAGCCACCTGCAACAAACTGGGCATGGTAGATCTGCCCAAAAAACACGAACCAGACAGCAACTTGAGCCGGAACTTCCACTTCGAAACCAGAACAGGGACTCTCAGCCACAGCAACCCCAACAGCCTGGTCCTGGAAGCCCAGCTATAATCTGTGGTGGCAAGAGACCCTCAGAAAGTCAAATTTCAAATTTGAATTTGAAATTAGAAAAATGAAATTTGAAAAATGAAAACCCAGAGAGAAGCCAGAGCTTCTCTCTTGAACAACTGCTTCTGATGGGAGAATGTCTTCCGCAAAATCCCAAGCAGGTCCTTCCCGAGCACCAGGTACCAAGGCAGGAACTGCACCGTCAGATGAAGAAATGGACCAACTTGCAAGAGCCGACAGCCCAAGCAGATACAACGAGGAGGAGATGCCCTTAACGGACAATGGTGGGAGAATCGACCGAGAATCACCTTCGAGCAGTTATGGAAAACCAAGAGAGGACGGAGTAACTACCACCCTCAGTGAGAGATGCACCTGAACGTATTGCCAAAGGGGCGAATTGAGAAGAAGAAAGACACAATCTAGAGAGAGCTACCGAGGCCTCAGAGGATGAAACTTGCCGGCGACGACAATAATCAGCCGAGAACCACACGCATTTCAAATTTGAAATTTGAAACGCACCTAGAGAGAAGCCAGAGCTTCTCTCTCTAGACGAGAGCTACATCAATCCCTTCTCATATCTGGTAATGTCGTTGGGGACGGTTAAACTTTTGACTCAACCTTTGTTGTTTCTTTTTCAGTGGTGACTTCTAAAGTTGACGATGCCGCCTAGACGTCAAGGTTTGCAAAGGGATGAGCCGCCCCGAGATTGAGAGGCTGAGTATTTGAATTTGTTAGGGTGTCTCATGAACATCATTGAGAATATAGAGCAGCGACATCTGGCCCCTGTTCCTGTTCTGGCTTCTGTTCAGGCTCCTGCTAATCCGGAACCATCTGCTTATGATCGCTTCATTTAGGAGCGAGTGCCGGCGTTTACGGGAGAGCCTGACCCACTTAAGGTAGATTCGTGGTTGGAGAGCCTTAAGAGGGTATTTTCCATGATCCGATACCCAGCGGAGGATTAGGTGCTGTTCACGTCTTACCGGCTGGAAGGTGAGGCTCACCATTGGTGGTAGATGAGGAAAAGAGCATTGGGTGTATCAGAGGCTAAGATTACGTGGAAAATATTTGAGGATGCGTTTCTAGAGAAGTACTTTCCATCTAGCCTCCGTGTTTAGAAAGAGGAGGAATTTCTCAAGCTAAGGCAAGGGAACCAGACGGTGGCGGAGTACGACGCCAAGTTTTCAGAGTTGTCACGGTTCGCTCCCTATATGGTCGAAGATGAAGAAAGGAGGACGAGGAAGATCTTAACGGGCTTGTGGGATGAGATTCGCAAGTAGCTGGCGACCCTTAAATTGGCCACCTATGCTGATGTACTGGATCGGGCCTTGATTTATGACTAAGAGCATGCAAAGAAAAATTTTTTCAGAAGGAGGTCGGCTAGTAAGAGCGGGACAAGTGCCAGCACTAGGACTAGTTTGGGGACACCGTACAAGAAGCCGAGGCAGTTGGTTTTTTGACAGAATGGTCAGAGGAGTGGCCAGATTTTATCGTCTTCTCAAGCCTTGGTGGGTTCATGTCAGCACTATGGAAGAATACATGAGGGTAGACCGTGTCCTAGGTTGACGGGTGCTTGCTTCACTTGTGGCCAAGTGGGGCATAGAGCCAGGGAGTGCCCTCAGGCATCGAGGTTTAGGGCTCCGAAGTCAATGGTGCAGGGTAAAGCTTTTGTAGTGTCTGCTAGCGAGACCAGAGCATTAGATGAGGTGGTGGAATGTATACTTCCAGTTTGTGGTATTTTTTGCTCAGTACTTTTTGACTCTGGCTCCACGCACTCTTTTATTTCCCCTTGGTTGGCTTATTGTATTACACCCTCCCCCGTGACCCTTGATTTTTCTTTGGTTGTATCCACGTCAACGGGGTCCTCTATTGTGACCGATGTGTCCTATCTAGGGTGTATTGTGAAGGTGAAGGGACTTCTTTTTGCCATTGATTTGATTCTTCTAGATATGCGTGATTTTGATGTTATCTTGAGTACGAATCGGTTGTCTAAGTATCACGCCACTATTGATTGTTTCTACAAAAGGGTGAACTTTGCTATTCTGGATTGCGAACCCTTCTATATTCAAGGAGTTCGGAGAGTGGAGCCGTCTAGTTTTATTTCTGCCCTACAGGTTCGCCATTTATTGAATAGTGGGTGCGAAGCCTTTTTGGCTTATGTTAGTGTGGTGGAAAGTCGGGATTTGCCCGTAAAGGACATTCCGGTGGTGTGTGAATTCGAGGACGTGTTTTTCGACAAGTTGTCTGCCTTGCCACCACATTGTGAAATTGAATTTGGGATTGATCTCGTGCTGGGATCGGCACCCATATCGAAAGTTGCCTACCACATGGCCCCTGTTGAGTTAAAGGAGTCGAAATAGAAGTTGCAGGACTTGTTTGATACGGGTTTCATTAGACCCAGTATATCACCATGTGGCGCTCTGGTCCTATTCGTCGAAAAGAAGGATGGGGCATTGCGGTTATGTATAGATTACGGTGAGTTAAATAAAATTACAACCAAGAACAAGTATCCTCTGCCGCGGATTGATGACTTCTTTGACCAATCGTAGGGATCCTTAGTGTATTCCAAGATTGACCTTCAGTCGGGATATCATCAGCTTCGTATTAAGCAGGAGGATATTGCAAAGACGGCTTTCCGAACAATGTATGGTCACTATGAATTTTTGGTGATGCCATTTGGGTTGACTAATGCTTCAACCGTGTTTATGGACCTGATAAACCGGTCTTCCAGCCATTCTTGGATAAGTTTGTTATGGTTTTCATTAATGATATTCTGATTTACTCCAAGGATCGCGCCGAGCATGAAGAGCATCTGAGAATTGTGCTGCAAGCTCTTCGGGAATATCAGTTGTTCGCGAAGTTGAGGAAGTGTGAGTTTTGGCTTGACAGGGTGGTGTTCTTAGGCCATGTAATTTCTCATGGTGGCATCTCAGTAGACCCACAGAAAACTGAAGCAGTGGTCAACTGGAGTCGGCCGACGACCGTGTCCGAAGTTCAAAGCTTTTTGGGGATGGCTAGCTATTATCATCGTTTTGTGGAAAATTTTTCTCGGATAGCCCTTTCCCTCACTCGTCTGACAAAGAAGGAGGTAAGTTTCGCTTGGATCGAGCAGTGTGATAAAAGCTTCCAAGAGCTGAAGGATTGATTGACAACTGCCCCGATTCTAACTCTTCATGATAATTTCGGTGGGTTCGAAGTATATTGTGATGCGTCTAAAGTGGGACTCGGATATGTTCTTATGCAAGGGGGAAGAGTAGTTGCTCATGAGTCTCAACAGTTGAAGACTCATAAGAAAAACTATCTGACCCATGACTTAGAGTTGGCTGCGGTGGTTTTTGCTTTGAAAATCTTGCAACACTATCTTTATTGCGAGAAATTCCTGGTGTACTCCGACTACAAGAGCCTCAAGTATTTGTTCTCGCAGAAGGAGTTAACTATGAGACAGCGGCGATAGATTGAGTTTCTAAAGGATTACGATTGTGAGATCTAGTATCGATCGGGGAAAGTGAATGTGGCCGCAGATGCCTTGAGTCACCGAACCTGTTTGGTGGCGACCATGCTAATTAAGCAGATGGAGTTGCTAGACTGCTTGAAGTCTTTCCATATCCAGCGCTACGCTAAGGGGAACTGGATGATGCTATCCTTTCTGCAGGTAAGCCTGAGATCCTTCAGAGGATCAAGGAAGGGCAGGTGAGTGACCCTTTTCTGATGGATATTATGGGGGACCTCAGCAGAGACTCTCGAGTTAATTTTAGTGTACGTGCAGATGCAATTTTGAGATTTCGAGAACGGCTATGTGTACCAGATGTTAAGAAAATGAAGGAAGAAATAATGAAGGAGGGACACAGGACTCGGTACATGATTCACCGCAGTATAAACAAGATGTATCAATATTTGAGGAAAATATTCTGGTGGAGAAACATGCGGAGAGAGATCGTGGCTTTCGTTAATCGATGTCTCGTTTGTCAGCAGCTAAAGGCTGAGAGGAGAAGGCCTTCTAAATTATTACAACCCCTACCCATTTTTAGCTGGAAGTGGGAGGACATCTCGATGGATTTCGTGTCAGGATTGCCTAGAACTCTGAAGAATCATGATGCAATCTAGGTCATTGTTGACCGGTTGACGAAATCTGCTCATTTTATAGCCATTCGGACTACGTACTCCCGCGATCGTCTAGCACAGTTGTACATCAACGAGATCGTGAGACTACATGGCGTGCCAGCATCAATTATGTCCGATCGCGATCCACTGTTTATCTCTAAATTCTAGGAGAGCCTGCATCGGGAGTTAGGGATGAACCTGAAGTTTTGTACGGCGTATCATCCTCAGACGGATGGCCAGTCTGAGTGGATGATCCAGATATTAGAGGATATGCTTCAAGCTTCGGTATTGGAGTTCCATGGGAATTGGGATGATTTTCTAGCGTTGGCCGAGTTCGCTTATAACAACAGTTTCCAAGCAAGTATCGAATGGCCCCTTTGAGGCACTTTATGGTAGGAAGTGTCGATCTCCCATTCATTGGGAGGAGACCAGGGATAGACGGTTGTTGGGCTCGGATGTTATTCGGGAGACGTCGGAAAAGATAGCGGTGGTTGTGAAAAAGTTGAAAGTCGTCCAGAGTCGACAGAAAAGTTATACTAATCAAAGGAGATCCGAGCTCAGATTTGAGGTTGGGGATTTCGTCTTCCTTAAGGTCTCGCCGTGGAAGGGGATTTCCAGGTTTGGCGTAAAAGGGAAGCTGAAGGCACGTTTCATTGGACCGTTTGAGGTTCTTGAGCGAGTTGGCGAGGTGGCGTACCGTCTAGCTTTGCCACCGAGTTTGGCCGAACTGCACAACATCTTCCATGTTTTCATGTTAAGGAGGCACGTGTATGATCCATCTCATGTGATTGATTATGGTCCTTTGGCTATCGATGAGTATTTGGCTTATGTAGAGGAACCGGCGGAGATCTTAGACTGGAAGGAGCAAATTTTGCGCTCCAAGACGATTCCTCTCGTGAAAGTTTTATGGAGGAGCCACTCCCGTGACGAGGCGACATGGGAAAGAGAGGATGAAATTTAGGAAAAGTATCCCCATCTGTTTTAAGGTATGTAGCTTATTCAAATTTTGGATTCGTTAAATTTCGGGATAAAATTTCTCTAAGTGGGGGAGAGTTTTTTCTTCGGTAAGTAATTAAAATGTATTAATAAAAAAGAAAGAATACAAATCAAATGTTTAATCTCCAAATAGATTGGAGATAAACAACTACGCTATGACGTACCCGACCCGAGAAATACAAGATTCCAAAGAGAAAACAAAAACAGACTCCGGTAGCAATATACTTGCAAAGCTAAACAACGGGAAAACGCCATTCATGCAATGGCAGGAGAACAAATATCATACAGATCAGACGATACAGAAGAGCATGAAGAGTAGCCAACCCAGCGCCGGAAGCAAATCAACCTGATCCAGGAAAGATAATCCTCCCCCAACCAGACAGTCATGAAGTCCAACTCATCACATCAATCGGCAAACAACTAGGGATAGATCCGCGCCCAGAGTCGTCACCCTGTCAAGGATCCGAACGTCCGTGCCAAGTGGGGGAGAGTTGTGAGGTTCCAAGTCGCAAGCAGCAGGCCGCGCCTGCTGTGCGCTCGAGTGGAGCTCGAGAGGTAAAATCTAGTAGCTCCCCTGCCCGTTGAGCGCCTAAGCGACACTCGAGCGGTAAAATCCAGTAACTCCCCCATCCGCTGAGCACCGGCTGTGAGGCCCCGCTCTCCGCTTGGTCACCTGGTGCTCGAGCGCCCCGACGGGTATAAGAACGTGAGTTGTTTTGCGTTTCTTCAACTTTTCTCATTTCTAGAAGGTTTTTGGAGAGGAGGAGAGAGGAAGAGCGCCGATTTTAGAGAGAAAAAGGAGACCGAGCCGTAGAGTCCGAATCTGCCTGGGAGCCAGTTATAAAAGTGATAGCATGCATCGAGGCAAGTGTTCTCATAGTCACTAGCTTTCCTCTTTCGATGTTTTTCGGTTATTGTTGGATATTTTTGTCTCGATATCCAAACTATGGAAAATGTGATACCCATGACTTGAGACCAAGGATTATATAATTTATTGTCCGATTTACTCACCGATCCGACCGGTGGAGTACCGTCAAACCCTAACCTACGGGGAATTGGGGGTTTTCTGTTTCCGCACTCATTTCATTAAATTGACCCCAAAATGTGAATTCCCACATCCAAAATGTGTATATATGTCGGCCGGGCGATCGATCTCGCACGTCTCGACCCGTTCGCGGTGTCCAGGCCTTCTAAATGGGCACTGACACTGTTCACCCGAGACATAAAGGAAAAATTGCATGTTTTTACCTTCATAAAATGTTGAAATGACTCTAGAATATGAATCTCTGCATTCCAAAAGTAAGTATGTGTTGACTGGACGATCGATTCTGTAAAATTTGACCCGTTTGTGGAGTCTGAGCCCTCCAAAAGTAGCCTAACAATGTTCATCCGAAATTGGATTATAAGTGTACATGCTTTAGCTCTCTTCAATTGTGATGAAACTTATGACTAAATGTTATGTCAAATTGTAAACTCTAAAATGTGTAATTGTACATCGGGAGCAATGGGATGCATCCCGGAGGCTTCTAAGGTGGTGTTTGACCCACGGAGGTAAGTATAATCAAACACTCTTACGAGTTGAACTTATTAGTTGAAAGATCTAAGTTCCAAATGAAAGAAAGGAACCGAACGAGTAAATGGAAGGGAATCCACAAAGTGTATGTAATGAATTTGGTCTCCCGGTTGGAGATATGTGTTGAGAATGTGATTTCTCGGTTTGAGAATGTATATGGCAATGGTGGGTTCCCCTTCAAGGATTAAAACTAATCTTGAAACTAGAATCACGGATCATAGGAGTAGTACCCCCTAGCTTACCATGTATAACACGGCGGGAACCCAAGGAATACTCCGGCCGCTCCTAGGGGCAGGTAATGTTCAAGGTACGCTTTAGGTTGTTATTGTGAAAGAATGAGGATTGCTCTGGCCCCTAGGGGATATGGGGCGATTGAGATAGCCAAGTACTGCAGGCCTAAAATGTATCCGATGGTCAAGTACTGTAGACCTAAAATATAGCTGATGGTCAAGTGCTACAAACCTAAAATGTAGCCGGCCTTAGAATGTGTGGCAGACACATTTCTTTCCTCATCCTCTCACATAGTTGGTTAGTACAATTTACTAACTCGAGTCCGCAAAGATTGATGGAGGCAATGAAAGTGAATGAACGTAACCAGAATAAACTTACGAACTAATTGATTCCCGATGCTCCCTCTCCTCGAATGCTTTCTTTATCCAAGTTATATGATTTTCCTACCCAGTTATTGTCTTTTCTATAAATTGCTGTAATTAGTGATGTATGATTTCATTTGTTGGGCTGTACGTTTACCCTTACAATATATCTTTTAGATGAGAACACATTGATGCCCGACGAGACAAAGTAGATCATAGAAGTGTGATAGACAGCTGATATTGCACGTAGGGCTCGGGACCGAGACTTAGCTGATTTTGTGTATGAAATAGAAACTTTGGCCCTATTTTGTAAACTGTGTAAAACATGTATGGTGATGATTGATGATGTTTAGCATGAATGACTGATGGAATAGTTTCTACTGTGTATTGTGATTTTTTTATGCTTCCGCAGGTCCTTCTCATTGTGGTTATGATCGAGGTTCCTAGTTGGCATCGTTTTCCACCGGCATTATACTGGAGTTATGATGTCGGTGCCGCCCGGTTGATGTGGTGATTAGATCCTGTGTAGTGTGTTGAGCGTCAAGACTTTTAGTTTTGTTGTGGATGGTTGTAGATTATTATGCAGGGTTGATTTATAGGTGTTTGTATTTTGGCTAATGCTCGATTTACAAACAAAACTTTATCCAATTTTCTACAGAAATTAATAATTTTAATTAGGAATTCTAATTTATTTTTATCCTTGACGGAGGTTATTTAAGAAAAATAACCCAATCCGTCACAATTGCTATGCCATTGATGTGTCTAACTTAGAAGAAGGAGGCTTTTCTTTAGGATGAGGACTATGAGAAAAAGCTTCCATGAATTGAAGAATTGTTTGACTTATGAGCCAATTTTAGCACTTTAGGAGGGTACTTGAGGTTTTGTGGTTAATTGTGATGCTTTGAAGGAGGATTTGGATTGTATTTTGATGGAGTGTGGTAGGGTTATTTCCTATGGATCAAGGTAGCTAAAAGTTTATGATCAAAACTATTCTACCTACGATTTGAAATTGACTGTAATCATTTTAGCTTTGAGGATGGAGGCTTTACTTATATTGAAGGAAATTTATAGCATATTTTGACCACTAGAGTCTGAGGGATCTATTTTTGTATAGGGAGTTAAACATGATGTAGCATCTTTGGATTGATTTATTAAAAAATTATGATTATGAAATCTAATACCAATTGAGAATGGCAAACTTTGTCACAACTGCATTGAGTCAAGAGTCCTTAGTCATAATAGCCCACATGATGATCAAGAAATAGGACATGCTTAATAAGATGAAGAAATGTAATATTCATTTGCACTCATAGGGCTTGAGAATGATATTGTCATATTTTCAAACACAACTAGTGATTATGGAAAAGATTAAAAATTTTTAGATTGACAATTTCTGTTTGATGGAAATTACTAGAAATTTAAACAGTAAATTGACAAAAAATTTTAACATTTGGGCTGGTAGAGTTCTTAGGTTTTGAGATTGCATTTGTATTTCAACATTAGAAACTTGAATGAGGAAATTTTAAATGAGATCCATAAAACCAATGACACTATTCATATTGGAATTAGTAAGATGTACCAAGATATGATAAAGTCTGGTGGAGAAATGTGAAGTGGGAGATAGCTACATTTGTTGAGAGATGTATTGTATGCTAATAGGTTAAGGCTAAACATTGGAAGCCTCCAAAATGTTTACAACCTTTCCCTGTTCTTAGTTGGAATTCGAAGCATATCATGATGGAATTGTGTTGGGTTTACTAAGGACGATAAAGAATCATGGTTTGATTTGGGTCATTGTGAATCGAGTATCAAAATCAACCTATTTTCTTCCTATGAGGATTATATTTTTTAAAGATCATTACTATATGGAATCCAAACTTCAATTGTTTTGGATAAAGTTCTGAGATTCATGTCAAACTTTTTAAGGATGTTTGCATAAGGAATAGAGTACAAATTTGAAGTTCAATATGGCATTTTAACTCTAAATAGATAGACAATCAGAAAGGGCAATACAGATTTTGGAAGATATACTAAGAGCCTTTACTTTAAAAATATAAGAAAATTTAAAAACTATTTACTGCTAGCTAAGTTTACTTTTAATAATAACTATTAGTAAAGTATTAGGATGGTTGAAGATTGGTATAGAAGGAGATGTCGGTCTCCTATCAAGTGGGAGGAGATTTGTGAGGTCCTGATCCCAAAAACATGATAATTTTTAATTATTAAATTGATATAAATGTGTTTGCAGTGAATGGATTAAGGAAAAAAGTGGAAGAAATTCGATTTAGAGGCTAATTAAGCCCCTAGGGCATTGGCGCCCAAGTGGTGCCTGAGGCGCCATTGTGCCCTGATTAACAGAATGCATCGCTTGAGTGGCACTCGGGGCGCCACCCGAACGGATTTAACAGAATCGGGTGCTTGAGTGCGGCCATCAATTTATATTGGGTGTCTACCGCTCGAGCGCCAATCACGGGCTCCCTCGTGTGACTTCTTCCCTTTGTGTTTTAAAATGGAATTTGGGGGATTTTCTCCAATTAGCTCGACGGTAGAACGGGAAGGAGAGAAGAGAGCAAGGAGAGGGAAGACAAAGGAAAGGGGAAATCTTCCAATCTACTCCAATCAGAGTTACGGTAACTGTAAATCGAGCTCAAGTAAGTGTACCTCGGACGCTATTTTTTATTTTTATTTTTTTCTATTTCTCAAAAATGGTATTTATACACTAAAAGCATGTTTCATCATATTCTATATAAATAAAGTTTATTTGTACAAATTGTTCGGATAGATTTCACATATATATATATATATATACTGCAATATTTGGCTTCGATTTCATGAAAATGCATGTGTTCGGTGTCCACTTATCGTTCGATAGTTTCAGCTAAACCCCCAGGTACAAAAATGAAGGATTTTAATGATTTCTATTGTATAAAAGTTAATCTGTACTGAGATAAAGCACATAGTGTAATCTATTTCTAAAAATTTTACACGGACTTAGACTGATAAATCACTGGGAACTTTTGAAGCAAAACTGAAGGATTTTAGACCGTTACTATATATTTTGAAAATAACTGAAGAGTTATTATAAAACTCTAATTGATTTCTGAAACTGAAAAGGGTTTTCAGTTATGAAATAAGAAAGAGAAAGATTTCTGATGCTATTAATTAGAACCCATGATTGATATACAGTCAGGTTAGGTTCTCCGACATACCTTAGAATATTATGGTAGTAATTGAGAATGACTATATCCATGGAGTTATACGTGGTCTACCCTTCCCCAGGGCGTTAGTTTCAGAGAGTAGAATTCTGATGATCCACCATCTATCGGGAGGCATTAGTGCATAATCCACTGTCCTTCGAGAGGTATTTGTATATAGATCCCGCGAGAAGGGATCTCCAGTTCCTATTACTGGCTTTTAATTATGTGGAGTGAATACAATTTATCCTCGATTATTTGCCCCCTCTGCTATTAGGATCTACTGGCTGAGTCCGTTACTGATAGGAAATGAATTTTCTTTAATTTATAGAATTGAGACTAATTTCTACTTTTTAAAGTCTATCTTACCGATTTATTATTAATGAAGCATGATTAAACTGACTTCTGATTCTTGAAGCTTAATTATTGTCGAATTATGCTTTCTCTATTTTCCATGCACTGTCCTATCCCCAAATATTTCCATGCTATAGTTTCTGTAAATCACTATTTTATAGCATTTATACCTTAACATATGACTGTATCTTTTTTACTACATTCTATTCTGCATGAAAGTTTTACTGCATGCCTACATGTACCTTGTTGAGACTCGGCTCACTATTTTATAGTTTTTTCTCCAGATGAGACTGTAGAGATAGTACCGGATGAGGAGTGATCTAAAGCTTAGCCTGAAGACTTTGGAGATTTGAAATATTTTAAAGTTATCCTGGAGAAACAATTGAATTGTAAAGACTTGATATTTCACATATGGTTTCATATATGGATTTTCTACATATGGATCCTTGTATATAGAATGTATGTGATGTATGTGATGAAATAAAAATTGTACTTCCACAGGTTTGTAGTTCTGCTTCCGCTATATATTTTCTGATTTCTATACAGGTCTTAGTAGGTATCTCTCATTTGAATTTTGATATAGTAGATAGGATTATTGTACTAAAGCTATGGATGGCATCTGTGGTCCTGTGAACGTGTGTTGTAGGAAAATTATGGTATAAATGGATAGTTGTGTGCATGTACTCGTTTGTTATACAGGTTATAATATACATGTTGTATATTTCTATTTAACTCAATTTTAGGGAAAACTCTGTCCGTTTTTTTCTAGAACCTTGAGTGAGACTTGGGCTTCTAATCCTATTCTGAATGGCAGAATTAATTGAGGACAAAAAAAATCCGTTCTGTCACAAGATTGGTGTTCATAAACTTTTGGATCCTAATATTATCCAAGAGATTTCGGATAAAGTTAGATTAATTCAAGATTATTTAATGGTTATGCAGAGTTATTAGAAGAGTTATGCAGATTGTCAAAGATTTAATTTAACCTTTAAGTTGGACAACCACATGTTTTTGAAAGTGTCTTTGAAAAAGGAAATTTCTAGATTTAGGATGAAAGGTGTAAGGTACAAATTTTCAGAATGTAGTAAATATGAGTAATTAAGGTAAAATAAGTGGATTGAAGGGCCGAAGACCGGAATTGGTGGAATTGAGAATTGGCATTATAATCTCAAAATATTAATTTGTAAATATAATTTGGGTTTTAAATGATGGTAATCTCGAGATATTAAATTAATATAATCAAATTAAGCTCGGGGTAAGTGGAAAGATAAGCTTTGGTGTCGGAATCGAGCGCCAGTGCCGGGCGGATCACTAGGTGCGTAGCCTAGCAAGCTGGCACATGTCGGGCGCCGAATCTAGTGCTGGCACTCCTGTTGCTTGCCGTGGACTGCGCTTGAGCGTCGGTCTGCGTAAAAGCTGCATCAGGCTTTTTTAACTGTTGTTGCAATGCTTTTGGGGAGAGAGAGAGGGGAGGGAGAAGAGAGAGAGGAGGAACGAAGGCTCTCGGGTTCAATTTCGGCTTCAAGCTAGTTGAAAAAATCATAAATCAGGTTGAGGCAAGTGCTCCCATACCCTTTTCTTCCATTCTTTTTTATTTTTCTTTGATCCCCTTTGGGTATTAATATCCCGATACCCGACGCATAAATGTATTTGTGATAGCCATGCCTTGATTATGCATATATATATGAATTTTATGTCCTAATTTGTGGATTTCAACCGGCTTTCACATTAAAACCCTAACCCCATGCACGGGTGGTTTTGGCCTCTGATTTTTTGGGCTTTAGCAATAATTTTCTCTAGAATATCATTACCCATATCTTATGTAAGTTAATTTATTAATTGAATATCAGTTTCAGTAGTTTTATGTGGACTTTCGTTCGCAAAAATCCTAACCAGCGTGCGGACCTCGTTTAAGCTTTAATTTTGAATTATATGCATAAATTGGCTTGAGATTATGATTACCTATGTCTTGAATTTGACAATTTACCCATTGGATGCTCAAATTTTTGAGAATCATCCGATATGCACGATCGGCTACTATTCACCCGAACTTCTTTGGTAAATTTTGTATAAATTTTGTATTGTTTAATTATTAATTAAGTTGTATATATATTTGTCTATGTTTAATTGTGTAATCCAAAAAATATTATTGTTAAGTAATCATGAAGATAATCGTTATTCGGATGCCCTAAAGTTAAATTGGGCTCATGGTGGTAAGAGTTTCCACTTTTCCTATGCTAAATGATGCTTATGCATATAAGTTAAGTCTGTAAATATTTAAACCCATAAGAAATATGAGAATTGCGTAACGCATGGAGGGAATACCACAATTTGATATATGATTGATTTGTTCTCTTGGAGTGAGAACTATATGAAAGAAGTTTGGTGGAACTTCCCTCAAATAAAAAGAAATTATGAAACTAGGACTACGGATTTATGTTTCGAGGGTAGTATTCCCTGGCATGCCATTGATATTACAGTGGAGACTCAAGGATTACTCTGACCGCATATCCTTGCCGCTTATTGGAGCGGGTGATGTCCTTGGCACGCCTTAGGATACTATTGTAGAAGGATAAGAGCTGCCTCTAGGCCCCGGGGATGCATGTGGGGGCATATGTGATTTATTTGGCCCACCTCTGGGTAGATAATAGGAGCGTATGACCTTAGATTATGAGTTATCATAATACTTTTCTCGTTCTCCCACACATTTAGCTAGTAAAGTTTACTGTCCCTAGTCTGCAAATATAAGTAATAATGCATAATTTACACCCGAAAGAAAAGAAGGATAAAACATGAAAAATGAATTATGCTCCAAAGGCATTCAATCATATTTTATATTTACGCATCATTGTTATACTCGCATATTCATCTTCTACTTTATTTTACTTATATTACTTATTGTCTTGATTACATTACATTTACTGAGTATTTGGTTCACCCTTATTTCTCCTTATTTCTAGATTAGCACAGGTTTGTTATACCCGATGGGATAATATAGATATTCTAAGTGGACTAGACTCTGGACTTGGAAGATATTATCGAAGATTTCTATGAGTAGTTTTGTATATGTCATGGGAAATTGAATATATATTTATATTTCGGTTGGGCATATTAGTATATATTGTACATATAATTGATGATCAGATAGTTTAATTTTTACTATATTTTGATTTATGTATACTTCTGTAAGATGTCATGGTTTGTAACAGGTATCTAGTGGCATCTCTCTTTAGCCAATATTGTGTTTTGATACACAGCATTGGAGCCACGAATAATATGTGGCAATTGGATCTTGTGAGGAGTTATTGTTGTACTGTGTGGTTGTGAGTTATTGTTGTTGTATGTTGTTGCTCTGAGGGATTATTTGAATGTATTTTGTTTTATACAGGAGATTGTATAGGTTTTTGTATCGATTTGACGACCGTATTACATATGGAACTCTGCCGAATTTTCTATAGGAAATACGTTCCGTCACAGTTGGTATCAGAGAAAAAAGATACCTCAGGTTTGATTTGAATCATATGCGAAAGTTTAGCTAGATTAAGATTGATCGAATAAGTAGATGAATGCATAGAATGATTAAGATAGCTCAGTTAGTTTTGGTTACCCCAGTCTCAATAACTTAGGCTAGCACTAAGTTAGGATTGGTAGTTTTGTTCGATTGTCTAACTTATGCATCCTAGCTAGTGTCTTAGGAGTGGCCTAATCCGAATTGTTCCTGTCTAAAGGAAGTATTAGCAATGGCTCCTAGGTGAAGGACTACCCATGTTAGTGGTCGACTACAGGGTTGAGAGGAAGATGTCGTATGGAGACACCTAAGGTTGGAATTTGATTGACGCCAATTTAGTGCTTGCATTGATCAATATTGATTAGAGGCCTAGGTTTATCGATTTTGGTTCAAATTTTAGGTTTGAATGGCTCTGGGTTGAGGTCCTTAGGCTAGTAATCTGCTAAGAAGGGATGCTTGAATAAGATGATCAAGCATGATGGGTAAAGTGGCATTGATGGCTCGAGGTCTGTATAACTTAAAGTCAATTTTGGTAAAGTGAATCCAAGGATGTCGATTCATAATCGATTTAATAATGATTAAGTGTCTGGACTTTTGGGTGGCAGGGATCCTATAGAGGATGGGATATGGATCCTGAGAATTAAGACGATACTGCGATCATCCAACATTAAAAAGAAGATAAGGTAATATTGCCTCATGTTAAATAGGAGGTGAAGTCGACCTCGAGTGGTTGATGTGAAAAAGGGGTCATGGGTCTCAGGGATAAAGAGATATCGTCATATATATTCATGAATACTTTATGGATGAATGTCTGCTTTTGGTGGGGTTTTTGGGAGTATACTTCAAGTATGGATAGTTCGACCACAGGATTAGGGATCGCCCTTGCTCCATGGGTCGGATAGTAAAGGAGCTCAATACCGTGGATCAAGGCTTCGTGATGATGGCATGAAGTATAGAAGTGTCATTCATTGTAGTAGGAGATAAGATTCCCGAATCTTGATGTTTTAATATATGTGTTCTTTTAGGATCCAGAATCTACGTTTTATTGGGGTTTCCTAAGCTTATTCATTTATTTGAGGATCGTAGGCCTTATACTAGTTGTATTGGGGTCTATAACATTTTCTTAGGTCTATAGATATGATTGGTAGGGCTAATTTAATTACCCTGTGGGTTAAGTCTTAATATGATTTTGAGATCGATTTGGTTAATAAAGTGCCATGCTAGTGTAGGCTATGATGGTAAGGATATGACACCTTGAAATCAGGTGAAAAGGTTTGAATATGAAGCATCGTTGTTCGAGTGGCAACAAAATTAATATTGTTTCTCCTGCAAATCGTTTGACAAGGATTGTTGCCAAGATTAGTTAACATATAAGGCCGCACTTGGGAGTCGTTTTGTGGTTGCCAAGGTATTTGGGTAGTGTAAGTGTTTGAGGATGTTTCCTATAGGAAATGGCCAACCCAAATCATCTCCTAATCGTTAAATTGATGGTTGTTGTGGAGTTGTGCTAGGATTGGCACCTAATTTTGAGGATTCTGTATTGAACCGATGAGGCATCGACTAAGTATTTTGCTGTGAGGTGCTTGAGTGCTTTTGGGATGAATTCTTAGAATTAATGGGATGTATGAACCCTATTTGAGGATCATATCATGGATTGAGAAACACGGTTAGCCGTGTGCTCAATTAGGGATGTAAATTTGGGAGAAATGTTATGTTGGGCATGTGGTTTCTCTGATAGCAGGGATGTGATTCCTTAGAGTTTGGAGCAATTGCTAATTTGAGGAATGATTGATTGATATCTCGAAGGTGTGTTGCTTTATTGGGTCTAGCCGAACTCGGAAGGGTAATCCGATAAGTATTTCTCAAGATTTCAGTGCCGTAAGGTGTTTGGATTGGAGACGATCAGTATCCATTGGAATGGGTCTTGAAGGATAGCGTTGAGGAATTAAGAATTAGATGTTGACCTTATTGTTTGGGTTAACCCCTGATGGGTCTAGTAAGTTACAGTAGAATGTGATAATTTTGAGAAAACTCTAGGATTGCATATCTTTTGACTTGTATGGGTGCTTACCCTTGGTTAAGAGGATATAAAGTCTATGGCCAGAATTACTTCACTTATAGTTTGGGATTAGCTATTGAGGTCCTTGCTTTGAGGATTTATAGGTATTGCCTATAGGGATTGTGACAGAATGTGTCACAATCCACTAATGACCTCCATCAATAATCATACTTAACCAAATATAAACTAATATGCTTTTGTACATAAACACATTAATTAATTTATGTAGAAAATTGTACAGAGTTTCCTCTAAAAACGGACAAAAACCATACATACCACCTATTTAATAAAACATATATAAAGTCATCTAAATGACTAGACCTTAAGATTCAACCACAATACATACGCAAGATCAACATCACATGCCATTTCACCCATGGCTCCAACACCATAATCTCAAACTACTATGTTGGATCTAAATAGAGATACCATCTAGGAACGTACACAAAACCTAATGATCATGCCTATGGAAGCATAACTACATCCATGAATAAGCTACAGAAGTATAACAATGAATCCATAATAATAAACAGCAAGCCATGCCACTATTAATACATAACATTAATCTAAATCAGCTATTTACATCTCATTATATTAACCATATCCAAACTTTCAAGTCTCTGAAGTCCAGCAAGTCTTCTTGAGCAAATCCCTCTCGTTGCTCTATTTAATCGGGCGTCAGTTCATGGGTCTCATCTTGAAGGAAGAAGAAATAAGGGCTAGCTAACAGTACAACAAGTACATCATATTTAAAAAATAGTAGACAATAAAAACAAGGTTAAGTAAAAGAAGGATATATGAGCATAAAGGAGATACATAAACATGAAAATGATCGAATATGCTTGGAATACAATTTACTTTTCCTTGGGATGTAATTTATACATAATTATTCATATTTACGAACAAGGGTCGGTAAACCTTACTAACTAAAGGTGCAGGAGAACGAGAAAGGATCATGATACCCCACATGATCTGTGAGGTCCGGGTTCCCAAAATATGATAAATCATGGTAATTAAATTAATATAATTAAGTTGAAGATAAGTGGATTAAGAAAAAATTAGGAGAAATTCGCATTAGAAGCAAAATAGGAAAAAGGGGGATCCATGCCCGAGTAGTGCTCGAGGCATCGAGCCAGGCACAAATAACATAACTGCATCATCTGAGTAGCCCTTGAGGCGCCACTCGGTCGCATTTAGCAGAATCAAATGCCCAAAGGGCGCTTGAAGAGCGCTCAAGGCGGCTGTAAGGTAGAATGGGGGAGCCTGAAGGACGTCCGACTGGCGCTCGAATTTGCCGACCGACTTTATTTTGTGTTTATAAAAGGGAAGGTAGGAGATTTTGGGGCCACGACCAGCACAAAGAGAAGGAGAGGAAGGAGAAGGAGAAAGAGGAAAGAGGAGGTATCCATTGCCACATCTGGTCTAATCAGAGCAAGAAAATCAATATATCAAGACGAGGCAAGTGTGTCCTAAGCTTTATTTTCCCTTATTATCGCTTTTTAATATTTTCACTTCGGTATTAATGCTCTAAAACTCTCTTTCTCTAAGATTTGTTTTGAATGATGCATGTTTTCCATGATTTATTGGATAGATTTTATGTTTATACATAAATATGATAATGTATGATTTCAATTTGCCGAAGCGGCATTGGCCTGGTGGTTAAAAAAGATTTCTCTTTCCTCCACCACCTAGGTTCGATTCTCCGCGGAAGTATAAAGTGGTACTGTGCCTCCCAAAAAATCCTTCGGGGTTTCTTGGTTATGGGGCCGCAGTGCGGTGGGGCCAGTCACTATAAAAAGCTTACCCTTAACACAGTTTTACTTACCAAAAAAAAGTATGATTTCAATTTTGTTGTTTGGCTTGCGTTTTGTATTCGATTTGTGTCCGGAAGCTTCACCCAAAATCCTAGCTCGAAAATGGAGTATTGGATATTTATAAATATTGAGTTTTGAAGTAAATTATTGTTTAGTAAAATGTTTAAGTTTACTATATAATTTATATCTGAAATGTTTGTAAAAGTTATGCTGCTTAAAATTTGTTAAAAACTTTTGAACATCCTATCCTCGGGATGTACATAGGGTGGAACTCTTTGTTAAGAACTTTTGAATATCCTGTCCTTAAGTTATAAATAAAGAGAAATCTATGTTTTCAAAATTAGGAGCTCCAAGACTATACGGAGGCTTCAGCTCGTATTTTCCCCATCATGTCATGAGAATGACCCTGTCCATAGAGTGATGTGTGGTCCACCTTCCACGGAGCACTAAGCAACAATTAGGCCTAATTGAACATCTTGTCCTTGGGATGTAAATAAGGAGAATAAGAATTTAAAATCTTTGGATCATTTGAATAAGAATTGTGAATCTTCGGATCATTTGAATAAGAATTTCGGATTTTTTGATCATTTGAATAAAAATTTCGGATCTTCGGATCATTTAGATAAGAACTATGGATCTTCAAATCATTTGAATAAGAACTTTGGATCAGAACTTTGAATGAGAATTTCGGATAAAAACTTTGAATGAAGAACTAAGAACTTTGAACATCACTCTTTTATGTTCATACATTGATTTATGCTTTTGCCTCATCTGCATACATGTTTGATTTTCCAAATTTCTTCTAAGTTTCATTGTCATTATATTTTATATGTTTTATATGATATTTGTATCTTCCTGCTATTTTGGGTATCTTGTTGGACAATTGCTTACCCCTTCTTTTTGTCCCCTTTTTAGATAAGCTGAAGCCTAAAAAGGATTAAAGATAGGATTAGTAAGAAGGAAGGAGGCTTGTGGGCTTGAAGACTTTGAAGATTTCAAAAGCCTTGAGGACTTATGAATGTATATAACTAGTGATTTGAATGAATGTTGTATATTATGATAATATATAATGCTTTTGTACTTTGATGATGTATTGTTTTTGCTTCTGGATGTTGGTATATGGTTATAATTGCTTCTACATTATTTTTGATATTTGGATCTGTTTTGGACCTAGATTTCATTTCTTTTAGATCCAATATGATAGTTTAGGAGTATTGTGTTAGAGCCATTGATGACATGGCGATTACTGATCCTGTGGATAGGTTGCGTATGTGTTGTGGGTTGAAACAATGAGGAATATTATGTATATGTTGTATGCAGGTTGTAAAATTTAGGTCGTTTGTATGGTTTTGGTCCATTTTTAGAAGGAACTCTACCTGATTTTTTGCAAAATTAAATATTTTAAATTTGGAGCATTAGTTTTGTATATTTATTAACGGAGGTATTTAGAGGATAAGGACCCATTCCGTCACATGATCTAAGGCCGAACGGCATATTCAACGTCTAATAACGTCCAACACAGAGAATAATTCGATAAAATCTCCAATTGTGGATTTCTCTCCAAATACAAATACAATTATTATCTTTTCTTTGGATTTAAGTCTTTTCACGAGTTAGTTCGGATGCATGGACATCATAATGCATATGAAAGATTAGAATTTCATACCACCATTTGACAATTATTACTTTGGGGGCTACTGGGACGTATTTCCTTTACAAATGGAGCACAAACAAAGATTATTGCAAAGGTTTTTGACTTTCGTTTCATCTCCTACTGCAAAGTCTTGTACAAGATCATCTCTAAGATTATTGCCATCCGTCTTCAGCCAACTCTGCCTTATTTAGTCTACAAAAGCCAAACAGCTTTCGTAATTGGTAGGAACATTGGAGACAATATTCTTTTGGCCCAGGAATTACTTCATAAATATCACTTGAAAAAGGGAGTCCCACATTGTGCTTTGAAGGTTGATCTGATGAAGGCCTATGACTCCATCCAATGGGATTTTATGATGGCAGTTCTCGAACTGATTGGATTTCCCCCTCCAATGATGATACGGATCAGGCAATGTATTACCACCACTTCGTTCTTAATTAATTTAATTGGCGAGTCTGTGGGTTTCTTCCATGGTGCCAAGGGTCTTAGACAGGGGGACCCTCTATCGCCTTATCTCTTTGTATTGGCGATGGAGGTCCTTAATGGTATTCTGCAAGTCAAGGCTTGACGTAATTAGACTTTCAGTATCACCGGAGATGTGAGAAAACAAGAACTGTGATGCTTGATTTTGCGGACGACATCCTTCTATTTTCCAAAGCCGACGTTAAGTCTATACAGATTTTACATGATTGCCTCAAAGAATTCAAAAATCTATCCGGGCTTTCTCCAAATCTAGATAAAAGTGAGATTTTTATCTGCTTGGGAAATGAGGACACCAATCAAATTATTCAAGGCATACTCGGTTTCAAAAGAGGCAAACTCCCAGTTAGATGTCAGGGAGTCCCTCTCATCACCACAAAGTTATCCATCTCAGATTGCAAACCTCTCCTCGATAAAGTATAGCAGAGAATTTCATCGTGGAGGAATAGATGGCTCTCTTTTGGTGGGCGGCTCCAGCTGATTTCATCCATCCTCTCGACAATCCACACCTACTAGGCTTCTTTGTTCATCATTCCAAAATCCATTATGAAGAGTATAGATAGGTCCATCCGTAGCTTTCTGTGGCACGATTCCACCGAAGGAAATTATACAGCAAATGTTGCCTAGAAAGATGTTTGCATGTCTATAGAGGAAGGAGGATTGGGCATAAAAAACATAGTAGCATCTAATAAAGCCTTGTTGTGTCGCCATTTTTGGAGGATCATCACAAAGAACCCGGCCTCTGTTTGGGTGTCTTGGTGTTATGCTTATCGCATCAAAGATAGGTGCATCTGGACCATTAAAATTCCAGATTCAACTCCTTGGAGTTGGAGAAAACTCATAAAACTCCGTACTATTCTTCGCCCTAAGATTCACTACCATATTGGTAATGGAGTTGACACTTTCTTATGGCTAGATTTTTGGCATCCTCTTGGACCTCTCTGTGATCGGTTCAATGAGAGAGTCAGGTGTATAACTAGTTTGCCCACTGATGCAAAAGTCAAGGATATCATCAAGCAAGGAAAATGGATGTGGCCTAATCCTTTTGATATGGAGGTTGCTGTAATTGTTGAAAGCATGCCACCTTATAACCCTGATTTCTCCTGTAGAGATGTGGTAAAATGGTGTGAAGATAGCAATGGGGTTTTCTCGACTAAATTTGCATATGGGTTATTCCAAGAGTCCAAAGAAAAGGTGGTTTGGTTTAACCTTGTTTGGGGCCCAAAGTACACTCCTGCTCATGCCTTTATTCTGTGGCTGGCTATACGCCAGAGGCTTAGCACTCTGGATTGGGTGAGCACTTTCATTCAACAACCGGCATCCTGTATCCTGTTTATCAACGGAACTGAAAGTCATGACCACCTTTTCTTCGCTTGTCCGTTCTCTTCAGCAGTTTGACGGATGATGCACCATAAGGCAGGGATAAGTTGGCCTTATCCTGATTGGCATTCCAACATTATATGGGCTGCAAACATATGGAAAGGAAAAAACCTCAAAGCACTCTCTTTTCGCCTCTCTCTTGCTGCCACGGTTTACTTTATTTGGAAAGAAAGAAACCAACCAATTTTTAAAAAATCGATGCCTCAGAATGAATCACAAATGGTTAATCTAATCACTTCTGTGGGTCGGTGTAAACTGGAAAACAATCCCATAGACAGGACGCATAACAACAGATCTATTCTGACAAGATGGAGCAACCCTCATTTGAACCGGAGGTCGGCTGAAGATCAGTGCTAATTGGACTGTTTAAGTTGGATTAAGGTCGAGGTCAGTAGTCTGGTAGAGTTAATAAAGCCTACCATCTCCAGTTGCCAACGTGTGGGAGCTACTCCCTGTTTTTTTTTTGTTTTATACCGATTTATCCAGCAAATGTGCTTTCCTGCCGACATTTGGGGGTTTCAATGGCTATTGTGGCATCCTGCACGAGATGTGCTATTGCTAAGTTTATTTTGATATCTTTTGTTTTGGCTTGGTCGGTCCGTCTGTTGACAAAAAAAAAACAGAAGTTTTCTTGGCCGACCAGCTTGTTGTCCGTTGTCTTGACTAGTCAACTAGTTGACCGGCTAACTTCAGTTAAAAAAGGGGGCAATTTTTGGGCGGTAAATTTGTTGACCGGCATAAGGTGTTTGGTTGATCAACTTGTTGACCGGCATCATGGGTTGCGGAATGTGCTTTCGTCCGCCCTGAGGGGTTGCCCGGTTGGACTGACGTGGTCGTTTTGGGGCTCATCGGCAATCTGGTCCCTACTTTCTTGCTTGGCCAGTTTTGGTTCTTGCGAATTGCATATCTGATGCTGTGTAGGGCGTGTGCTGTTGGAGTTTTTCTCCAACTGGTTTCGCTGATGTGGACGCTTTGGCAGTGTTGAGCATTCCGGCTCCTACACTCACACTTTCCTGGTTGGGTGTAGGCGTTTGGTGCTTATATACAGACTATTTTCTTCTGGTTATACTTTTGCTTCATGTACTGTGTCTTGACGCTCAAGAGATGCCTTTGATTCTATGTTCTACCTCCAAGTCGGCAAAACATTTGGATTAGAACATAGATGGTGTAACTTCTTATTCTTTTAATGCATTTTAATTTACTTACCAAAAAAAAAAAAAGATGTCCAGCTATGGTGGCTCTTCTGCCAATTCCTGTAGATTTTGTATTTCATTTTGTTGAACAGCTGGGTACTGTGAAGCATAATGCTAATAAGGCAACAGTTGTATCTGCCTTTGTTGATATGCTGCAGATGCTGAGTAGTGGGAAGTAGCTACTGGGTGTAGTGGAATGCTGCAGTTGCTCTCTTTGCTGTGTTGTGAAGTCTTGTGTGAATGCAATTTTGTAAAGTCTCCTGTAGCGGATGATGCTGCCGAGGGTGTGAATTCTGGGCAGATGCTGTCCGATGTTGTTCTACTATTTGGCCACCGATGAAGGCTCCGTGGATTTGGGCTGCTGAAGTCTGCTGGTTGTCTAGCAGAGCAAACTCCGATGATTCTCAGTATGGTGCTGTGGTTCTGCTGTTCATGCAGTAATCCATATGTTGCTTTTCTGACCTTGCTGTTTGGCTGAAGCTGTTGTGTTGCGTAGACCATTGTGATAACTGGTTTTCTACTATTTTATCAGAAGTGAATCAGTTTAGATGTTTGGAAGGTTTAGCCTGCGGTGGGCTTTCTGCCTGCTTGCCTGTATCGTGATTTGATCAATTGCTAATTTTAGAATTTGTGGTGTTGGATGGTGTCGTCCTGATGCTGATACTTGAACTACTAATGCTGGTCCATCATGAGCTACTGTCTTAAAGCTGATAGCCTGCTGCCCATGTTGATCTCTTGGAAGCTGCTACAGAAGTTTGGTTTGTTGATGGCATGCAGTTGTTCTGTCCTTTGATGTGGATGGATGGCCTGCTTGAATGTAGATTAATGTGCTGCCTCCTGGTTTGGTTTCGTAGGATCATAGCCTTGACTTTGTGTTTGAACATGATGCTTTTGTCTGATTTGGAAGCTTGTGGTTTAGGAGGAGTTATTCTGTTTTGGCTGGGTGGTTGCTGATCTTGTGGGAGGATGGCTCTCCTCTCCATAATGGCGTGATAACTGCTTATGATTAGCAGTAAAGGGACGAGATGCTGCCAATTGCCGAGGAGTTTATTTTGCCAGAGATGCTTTGGGATGCGTAGATTGCATCATAGCCGTGTACTTATCAATCCGAGGTCACTTGCTGGGGGATGCCGTGATTGATTAGCTTGTGGAAAAGATGCTGAAAGCTGCTGCCCGTTGCTGGAATTGCTGATGCAAGTAGTCTTTCCAGCTGCTGCATGGTGGTTATGCTGCTGAGAAGTAAGCTTTGAAACAAGGATTTTGTTGTTGCATTGGTTGATGCAGTTGTGCTCTGCTGTAGTGCAAAGGCTGTTTGCCGAGTTGTCTGCCTTAGGATAGGATCGTTTTGACCGAGTTACTTGCTGGCTAAGGAGTAAGATGATGGCCGAGAAGGTTAATTTGCCCGAGAGGCTGTGGCACAAGTGGCTTTCTATCTGACATTCTTTTGGACGAGGTAGTATATCCAGCCGACTTGCAATTGGACGAAAAGCTGCAGATAGCCCGAGGTCCACTTGCTGTCATGTTTTGCTTTAGGTTGAGAATTGATTTCTTTTATGTTCATATATTGCTACTTGATAGCTTCCTTTTACTGTTATTTTATTTAGGCCCATGAATTGGCAAGTCTTTTGTTTAGTCTTTGGTGGTCTTGTGAACATACCACGGATATAGGGGTATGTCCCTGTGCCTTTGTTTACATCCAAGTCGGAAAAACACTTGGAATTAGAATATTAACTTTTTTCATTTATGAAATTTTCTTACTTACCAAAAAAAAACAATATTGGACCCCTCTAGGCCTTAGTTGGATAGCTAGCGGGGTAGGTAAACCTTTTCAACTGGATTCTAGTACGGTGAGAATGGACTGTGTGGTGCTCCATTGGCAAGCTGATTAGGAATGCTGAAAAGATTCGAAAGAAGTTCAATGAATATAGAGCAAGAGTCCATGAGGTCTCTTACTTCCCAGAGTCATGGCATTCCCATCTCGGTGGCTCTGTCCTCGAGCATAATCAAGCTGAGGTACCTGTGGTCTTAGTCAATAGTGATCCTATGGAGTTCGAACCTAATACTCCTTCCCCCCTCCCAGCTGACGGCATGTCATCCTCTACTGGATGAGGAGGACCTCACACTAAATCCCTCCTTAAAAAGCCAAAGAGACGTAAAAAGAAACGTTCTCCTTCTGCTCTATGATCGAGATTGTTTCTGTTGGTTGCTGCTGTGTGTGTTGTGGGTTGTTCTTTGCTGAGTTTTTCTGGTGTATGCAATGGGGCAAGATACTTTTGACTGAGATCTATGCAAAGAGCTGGGGAGGTAAATCTGAGCCTTCTGGTATTTGTCATGATGTTTTCATTGAGCAAGCGAATCAAGTACGGTTGCCCGAGAGGCTATGGCACAAGTGGCTTTCTGTCCGACATGCTTTTGGATGATGTAGTGATATCCAGCCGACTTGTAATTGGACGAAAAGCTGCAGATAGCCCGAGGTCCACTTGCTGTCTTGTTTTGCTTTAGGCTGCGAATTGATTTCTTTTGTGTTTCATATATTGCTACTTGATGGCTTCCTTTTACGGTTATTTTATTTAGGCCCATGATTTGGCCGGTCTTTTGTTTTGTCTTTGGTGGTCTTGTGGACATACCTTGGATCTAGGGGTATGCCCCTCTGACTTTGTTCTACATCCAAGTCGAAAAAATACTTGGAATTAGAATATTGGCTTTGTACTTTTCTTTTTCAATTTATAAAATTTTCTTACTTACCAAAAAAAAGATAGAGAATGAACAAAAATCAAAAGAGGGGAAAAGGAAAGTATGAGTACACTTGCTTTGACCAAATCTATCACCATTCTAACTAGCTCTCGGACGGATTCAGACTCGTGGGCTTCGATCTCCTCTTTCTCTCTCTATACTTCATCCTCTCTCTCTCTAAAAATTAGAAAGGGCCAAAAAATTAGAAGGAAGAACCCTCGCGCACTTTAAATACCCGACTAGCGCTCGAGCGCTAGTCGGGCGATCGTCCAGCGCCTCAGTTCTGCCAACCCATCGCTCGACCACCGGTCAAGCGATCATTAAGCGCCCCAGCACCCGAAGGGCTGCTGCTCGAGCATCCATCGGGTGATCTTCAAGTGACCCATTCTGCTATTCATGCCTGGGTTGCGTCTTAGGTGGTAGATAGGCGCTAAGCCACTTCCACCCATTTTTGCTTCCGATTTCAAAATTTCCCAATTCCTAAACCTACTTTTTGATTATTATTAGTTAAATTACCTCCTAATTATCATGTTTTGGAACCAAAACCTCACAATTCTAGTAAATTCAAAGCAGTTAAAACCGGATCTCTGCCAAATTGCCAATCCAAACCGGAAAAACCAAATCGGTCATTTGCATACCGACATTTTGCTCCATCCCGGCAAATTGCTTCATTCCGATAAATTATTCCAAACTGGCAAAATGCACCATTCCACCCAAATACCCATTCTGTCCAAAATATCAATCCGCCCAGAATACCCATTCCGTCCAAAAATACCAATCCACCCAAAATACCCATTCCAAGCATTTTGGCCAAACCTGGCAAAATGGGCATCCTGCCATTTTGCCAACCTTCCATCTGGCCATCCTAGCCATTTTCACCAACCGGCCAAGTTGCCCATTCTAGCCATATCTCACACAAGTCCTCGGGTCATAAAGTCTTAAAGTCCTTGGCCCTTGATATCACTAGCCATCCTTGGTCTTTTTCCTGTTAAGGCTAGGTTGCTATGTCCTAATAGCCTAATCCTTGTAAGTCCCCCTCACTTATAGAAATTTTATCCTCAAAATTTAATGAACATCAAAACATAACAATAGAGGAGTAATCCTTTCGGATTTCACTTTCACGTTCCCAAATGACATCCTTGACGTGATACCTTTTCTAAAGAACGTTAGTTATTTGAATTATCATGATTCTCAACGTCTAATAACTTTTATCTAAAATCGAGATTGAAATCTTGTTATAAAACAATCCCAAATCTCCCACAATTGTTAAACCGGATTATAAACCTACTTCTTCAATTATCGGTATATGGGAGATATTATGATAATCTATCCAAATTTAAAGGTAAGCCTAATTATTGCCTAATCCTCTGATTTAATACAAAATCCCTAGTGAACCAACAGGCTGTCACCTCGATACCTCCTATACCTCGAGAAGGATCATCCACTTGGGACCTTAACCTCATCCCGAAGTTCTGAGCCAATGGCCCATATGCTTCAATTGTGCTACTCTGATTGACCGTTTATTAGAATACTAAGAATCTTCCTATAACTCATGTCTACTGATTCATATAAGACACCTAGGTTTTCCTTACAGCTATAAATCTAAGAAAAATCCTAAGGATACCGAAATGACTAAGGCAAAGTCCAAAATCTTTAGATTACAATCAACCTAGGCAACGCAATTAAAGCAATCACCCAAAAACCTTAAACTTGAATACTCACCAAACTTATGGCTTTTGTTGGCATACCAATGAGTCAACCTATGCATTCCGGTCGAATTACCCAAATTCACGATAAGTGGGTTGTCTTTGCCAGCCAAGTCGACAATTACCCGACAGTACTCATAATTCTCGTTGCCCTAACATCCTTGAAACCAAAACGGTGAGGACTTCTTGTCTCATAACTCCATAACCTAATTGCTTAGGTGGAAATAATATTCACCTTCCCAAAGGACACCGAAACTCATCATTATGGTCCTTAAGCAGA
The DNA here is from genome assembly GCA_025585075.1 of Nepenthes mirabilis. Lineage (NCBI taxonomy): Eukaryota > Viridiplantae > Streptophyta > Magnoliopsida > Caryophyllales > Nepenthaceae > Nepenthes > Nepenthes mirabilis. The sequence continues at coordinate 15,314 of JAODPA010083601.1, read as the reverse complement.
TTTCACCCAATTGCACTGTCTTATGGCCATCTCTTCCAGTGAGACGACCTCTTAGTCATTTAGGATCATTAGACAATAACTATTTCTACAAGTAATGCCTACCAATCCTCAAAGCAAAGGTCTCAATGGCTAACTCCAGACTATGGGTGGAGTAATTCTAATTGTAGGCTTCTTACCGACCAAACCTAAGGGCAACCACCTATGTAAGATATCGGAAAAATATAATCTCAAGCTTTTCTCAAAAGTATCACATTCTGCTATAACTCCCTAGACCGATTAGGGGTCAACCAAGACAACCTGGTCAATGATTAATCCTTAATTCCTTGAAGGTTATCCTCACATTTCCCAATCCAACTAATACCAATTATTTCTAAGCCCAAACGCTTCATGGCGCTGCAATCCTCAAGAAATACTTATTAGATCACCCTTTTGGGTTCAGCTAGACCCAAGAAAGTCACACACCTTTGAGACATCGATCAATCTTTCCCGAATAAGTTATCACTCCAAATTCTAAGGAACCACATTCATGCTATCAGAGAAACCGCATGCCCAATATAACACTTCTCCTTATTCCTTTCATTTTTTTTGGTAAGTAAGTAAATTGTATTAAAATAGAAAAGAAAATTACAACGCCTATATTATAGTCCAAGTGTTTTGCCGACTTGGAGGCAGAGTACAGTAACAAGGACAGATCCTGAACAAACATGATACAAGTTATGAAAACAATAATCAGGCAAAGAAGGCTGATAACTTAGGAAATCAAAAACAGAGCTAAATCAACATCAACACCTCTGCATTTGGAAACACACACGCCATAGGCATCTTGGATCTTAACCGGTTCCCTCAACAAGGGCAACTTGCCCCATCAGCATCATAGGAAGAACCACAGATGAAGGCAGTTGAAGACCCCGGTCTTCACTGTAGCACAACCATTCAGCTCAAAGGAGAACCAACCAAATGCAACTCGGAACTTACCCGACTCCTCAATCCAACTCTCGGTCCTTTGGCATCAGCTCGGTCATTTAATAGAAATAAACCTAGCCTTGCAAACATCCCGACCAAAGACAATCACGGGGCCTACCCACATCAGCACTTCGGCTGTTTGGCAACTCGGGTCTTATCCATTGGGCTTAGCAACCTAGAAAGCCATCTATCTACAGCAGTACCACGCCCATTGGCATCTCGGTTCATTACCGACTACTCAATCTGGACACCTCAGCATCGTTCTACAGCTATACCTCTCCCTTTCATGGAGAAATAGGTAGGTTTAGCAAGCAGGACAACCAGGTAGAGCCCTTATTCCTTATTCCTTCCATGCCCGAGCACATAGCTAATCATCTTCTCAATCCATGATACGATCCTCAAATAGAGTTCCCACATCTCATTAAATCTGAGAATTCATCAATGAGGCCATCCCAAAGCACTGGAGCACCTTACGACAAAATTTTTAGACGCTGCTTCATCGGTTCTACATAGAGTTCTCAAAATTTGGTTCCAATCCTGGCATAACTCCAAATCAACTATCTATTTAATGATCACGAGATAATTTGGCTAATCTTTTCCTCTAAAAAATATCCTCAAATACTTATACGGCCCAATGTCCTTAGTGACCACAAAATGATGCCCAAGTGTGGTTATATATGCTAACTAAACTTGGCATTTATGTTCCTTAGGTGACTTGTAGGCAAAGTGACACTAGTTTCTTGCCACTCTGTCAACTATGCTTCATATTCAAGGTTTCACAATTTGATGGCAAGTGTCATATCCTACCACCGCAATTCGTGTTAGCATGGAAACTCACCAATCATGACACTCTCAAGGTCATATCAAGCCTTAGCGCCACAAGACAATAAGATTATCCGAACCAATCATATCTATAAACCTGAGAAAACATTGTAGACCTCGATATAACTAATATAAGGCTTATGATCCTCAGATAAATGAATAAGCTTAATAAAACGTAGACTCTGGATCCCAAAATAACATATATACCGAAATGTCACGATCCGGGAACCTTACAGCCTACCATAATGGATGACACTTCTATACTTTGTGCTATCACTGCAAAGTCCCAATTCAAGGTTTTGGGCTCTTTCACTGTCCGACTCATGGGATAAGGGCAATCCCTAATCATGCGGTTGAACCATCCACATTTGAACCATACTACTAAAAATCCCACCGAAACAAGATATTCATCTATAGATCATCCATGAACATATCCTACAATATTCCTTTATCCTTGAGAGTCATAACTCTATTCCCGTCAACCACCCAAGGTCAACTTCACCTCCTATTTTATATGAGTAACATTACCTTATCTTCCTTTGAACATTAGATGACTATAACATCATTATTTTCATTTTAATTCTTAGGACCCATATCTCAACCCCTATAGGATTCAAGCCACCAAAAAGCCTTGGCACTTAAGCATCACTAGATCGACTATAAATCGACATCCTTAGATTCGCTACACCAGAATTGACTCTAAGTTATTCTATCTTCAGGCTATCGATTCTACCCTATTCATCATGCATAATCATTTTACTCATACTTCCCTTATGAGCAAATTACCACCCTGAGGACCTCAACCTAGAGTCGGTCAAACCTAAACTTTGAATCAAAATCGATGAATCTAGGTCTTGAATCAATATTGATCAACTCAAACACTAAATCGACACCAATCAAATCCAAACCTTAAGATGCCTCCCTATAACTCCTCTCGACCTCATGATCGATCATTATCACAAATAGATCCTCGCCAATGGGCCATAGTGGCTACTAATATTCTATCTGAAGGCAAAACAATGCAGGTTAGGCTATTCTTAGGACACTAACTAGGACCTTATAAGCATGACAACCGAACACATTCTCTATCTTTAACTTAGTTCAAGTCTAAGCTGGCCATCCATGATAACTAAAGCATCCAATCAAACTTAATTGTCCTATGCCTACATTTACCAATTTTATCAATCTTAATCTATCTTAAGCTTCCGCATATGATTCAAATCAAACCTAAGGCATCTCTTTTCACTGATACCATCTGTGACGAAATTGGTCATAATCTACTAATGACCTCCATCAATAATCATACTTAGCCAAATACAAACTAATTTGCTTTTGCACATAAATGTATTAATTAATCTCTGTAGAAAATTGGACAGGGTTTTCTCTAAAAATAGACAAAAATTATACAAACCACCTATTTATTAAAACTTGTATAATGTCATCTAAACGACCAAACCTCAAGATTCACCTACAACACATGCATAGGATCAACATCGCATACCATTTCACCCATGGCTCCAACACAATAATCTCAAACTACTATGTTGGATCCAAATAGAGATGCCATCTAGGAACTTACACAAAACCTAACGATCATACCTGCAGAAGCAGAACTACATCCACGAATAAGCTGTGGAAGTATAACAATGAATCCATAATAATAAACAACATGCCATGCCACTATTAATACACAACATTAATCTAAATCAACTATTTACATTACATTAACCATATCCTAACTTTCAAGTCTTCGAAGACTAGCAAGTCTCCTTAAGAAAATTCCTCTCGCTACTCTATCAAATCAGGCGTTAGCTCATGGGTCTCACTTGGAAGGAAGAAGAAATAAGGGTGAGCTAATAGTTCAATAACTATATTATATTTAAAAGAAGTAGACAATATAAGTAAGGTTAAGTAGAAGAAGGGTATATGAGCATAAAGGAAATGCATAAACATGAATATGATTAAATATGCTTTGAATACAATTTACTTTTCCTTAGGATGTAATTTATGTATAATTATTCATCTTTGTGGATCAGGATCAGTAAGCCTTACGAACTAAAGGTGCGGGAGAACAAAAAAGGATCATAATGTCCCACACGATCTAAAGCCGAACGATGTACTCAACATCCAATAACGAGCTCTTACTTAGAAAAGGCCGAATACCACGTGGCAAGTAGTATATTTATCACCTCGTATACAGAGCTGATAAAATGCTCCATAATCTCCCACGGTCCAGAGGTAGTTTTCGTCCTTTCACAATAATATCCTAAGGCTTACCAAGAGTACTACTCGCTATAATATGCAGCTAGGAATGATCTCTGAGTCTCCAATGTAATACTAATGGCAGGCCAAGGCATATTACCTTCGTAACACAAATACATGGTCATAATTTCATGGTTTCTTATTCATTTGAGGGAAGATCCACTATAATTCATTCACAATATCTCCAACACGGAGAAGAATTCAATCAAATCTCCAATTATGGATTTCCCTCCTAATACAAATCCAATTATTATCTTTCCTTCAAACTTAAGTCTTTTCACGAGTTAGTTTGGATGCATGGACGTCATAATGCATAGTAAAGATTAGAATTCCTTACCACCATTTGATAATTATCACTTTAGGGGCCACCGGGGTGTATTTCCTTTACAAACGAAGTACAAACATATAATTTCGGCGCTAACAATTTAGACATAAACTCCATAACAATTAGATAGGGTGGAAACATGCAAAATTCTCCTTGTCTCGTGTGAATAGTGCTAGGGCTGTTTTAGAGCTTCTGAACGTCACAAACAAGTCAATTCTTGAGAAATCGGACGCCCCACCGATGTATGTGCATAATTAGGACATGGTAATTCATAATTTGGGGACAATTAAGCATAAAATTAGAAGGGAAGGGGGGAGAATTGAGCTGGGTGCGGGTTAGGGTTTGGCGAAGCCAACTTGAGCGGATCGAAGGGAAAATTGAATAATAAACCATAAATACTTTAGCAATAATCATGGGTTACATATTTTTGATGATTTGGGTAGGTATCAGAATGATAATACTCAATGGAGAATAAATAAAAATCAAAAGAGAGGAAAAGGGGGCGTATGAGTATGCTTACTTACTTACTTTTGCTTACCAAAAAAAAAAAAAAAAGAGTATGCTTACTTCGACCCGATTAACTAGCTCTCGGATGGATTTGAGCTCGTGGGCTTCGATCTCATCCTTCTCTCTCTAGTCTTCATGTTAGGACCCGATTTCGAAGACATGATAATTTCTAATTATTAAATTTATATAAATGTGTTTGAGGTGAATGGATTAAGGAAAAATGTGGGAGAAATTCAGTTTAGAGGCGGATTATGCCCCCAGGGCATCGACGCCTGAGTGGCTCCTGAGGTGCTACCGGGGCCCGATTAACAGAATGCACCGCTCGAGTGGAGATCGAGACACCACCTGAGCAGATTCAACAGACTCGGGAGCTCGAAGCACGCTCGGTTGGCACTTGAGCACAGCCATCAATTTATAGGGGCGCCTACTTCGTGCTCGAGCCCCAGTCACGGGCCAGCTCATATGACCTCTTTTCCTTTCGTGTTTTAATTTGGATTTGGGGATTTTGGGGGCTCATTTTGCAGTAGCCCTCAACAGCAACAAAGGAGAGAAGAAAGGGAAGGAGAGTGAAGAGAAGAAAAGGGAAAAATCTTCTGATTCACTTCGATCAGAGTCACGGTAACTATAAACTGAGCTCAGGTAAGTGTACCTTGGATACTATATTCTATTTTTACTGCTTTTTTGTATCTCAAAAAAGGTATTTATGGTCTAAAACCATATTTCATCATGTTCTGTATAAACAAAGCCTGTTTCTACAAATTGTTCAAATAGATTTCATGTTTATATATATATACTGTAATATCTGGCTTTGATTCCATGAAAATGCATGTGTTCGGTGTCCGTTTATCATCCGATAGTTTCAACTAAACCCTAGCTACGAAAATGAAGGGTTTTAATGATTTTTACCCATAATTTTCGTTGTATGAAAGTTAATCTGTACTGAGAATAAGCTCCTAGTGTAATCTGTTTCTGAAAATTTTACACGGATTTATACTGATAAATCACTGTGAACTTCTGAAGCAAAACTGAAGGGTTTTAAACCATTACTGTATATTCTAAAACAAATCTAGAGGGTTTCAAATTATTTCTGTATATTTTGAAGCGAAACTGAAGGGTTTTAGACTGTTACTGTATATTCTGAAACTGACTGAAGAGTTATTGTAAAACTCTAACTGATTTTTGAAACTGAAATGGGTTCTCAGTTATGAAATAAGAAGAAAAAGTATTTTTGATACTGTTAATTAGGACCCGTGACTAATATATAGTCAGTTAGGTTCTTTGGCATGCCTTAGAACGTTATGGTGGTAATCGAGGATAACTTTATCCATGGAGTTATATGTGATCCGCTCTTCCTCAGAGCGTTAACCTATAGGGTAGTTTACTATTTTCGGCCAGCGAACTGTACTGAATCTCACGAGAAGGGATGTCCTACGAGATGAGACGACTGTTATTTGCTTTGATTGTGTGCAAACACAATCTATCATCGATTATGTACCCCCCTCTGCTAGTAGGGTCATCTGGTTGGATCCTTTACTGATAGGAAAGAGATTTTCTATAATCTATAGAATTTAAACCGATTTCTACTTTTTGAAACTTGTCTTGTCAATTTATTATTAACGAAGTATAATTACACTGATTTCTGCTTTTCGGAACTTGAGTGTTTCTGTTTCCTAACTGTTCTATAATCTCTTACATCATGTTCTACTATAGTTTTCTGTAAATCACTATTTTATAACATTTATAGTTCAACATGTAACTATATCCATTTTACTATATTCTATTATGTATAAAAGTTTTACTGCATACCTGTATGTACCTTGCTAGGCAACACCTCGTGCTAGGGTTTTGTTCAGTGCTGTCACCGGCATGGTCGACATCCTAGGGGCACCGGCTGATAGAGATCAGTCTCCTTCTCTATCCCATGTCCCAGCTACTGCAATTTCGGCTTCCGATGCCAACTTGCTACTCGGAATGGTTATTCCCTGCACAACATTGGCCCCTACCTCTGCAGAGGACGCAGTTATCGTGCGTAAAAGTGAGCTGTTGAGGGCGCCAAGATCTGTTTCAGTACAAGAAGTTGTCGTTGGAACCCTCAATGCCTCCTGGTCATCAGTGGTCAAGCAGCAATCGCTTGGAGGTTTTTCGGAACCCAAGGTACTCTCTGGTGGGGCTTCATATAAATGCCCAGTTGAAGGTGAGCGCCTAGCGACCCACCCTCCTTCCGTTCTCAATATCAGGCCCTGGAAAGTCAGTCAACTTGACTAAAGCCAGTCAACTTTCCTCCTCTCCCTGCTGCTCGTGGCCCTTCTGGCTAGTCTCTTTCTCCTCCCCCTGCTTTATCAAAGGATGTGGGCTCCTGCATTTCATCCTCTGAACTCGATGCTCCCCAAATTCCTTAAGTATTAGGTAACCCTGATTCTTACTTACTTTTCCCTGGAAAGTTGGATGGTTCTCCCTCTTTGTCATGGGCTGACACTGTCAAGAAGGATGATTTATCCCTAAATCATAAAAAAAAAACCTTTGACCATCCAGTGTGCCTTCCGGTTCTTTGGGGTCTCTTCTTCTTATATATATATATTGGTAAGTAAATTTGGATTAAAGGGGAAAAAAATTACACAATCTATGATTTATCTTCAAGTTTTTTCCGACTTGGAGTTAAAGCATAAATGTTAGGACATACTCTGAGCACCTTGGTACATCATATGACACCAAAAAAATAACAAAAAACCAGGTCCTCCAAGAGGACAACATTCTACAATACCGACAAAAGCAGCAGAGGGCATAAAATTGGTCGATTGCACCACCTCGGTCTGTTGCTCAAAACCATCAAGCACGAACCGGAGGATATGGTTTGATCACCATACCCACGGACAGAATGCCTGTCCGGGGAGCATATGCACCACCCGGGCAGCATCAGCAACAGATGAATACATTGGACCACCTCCATTTTCATATCGGGTTGGATCATGTCCCACAGCAAAGATCACTTAAGGCATTTGAGCCCCACAGCATCTCGGGCAGGTCAGTTACATCCCCGAATCGGCTGAAGCACCTCGGTCATATGCAAGTCGGAGAGCATGCATCTCGATCAATACCAGCATGCCACAACACCCTAGTTAAAACAGCCATCTCGGACCCAGGAGCAATCATAAATCGGCACTCTATGCATGACATCCATCTTGCAGCAGCACCTTCAACACCAACACAGATGGCAACCTCTGTAGGAAGGAACCACATTCTTCAACGAGAAAAGAACAAAATGCAGCGTCAATTCCTGCAGCAAGGCTCTCCACAGGTAGCAGCTGTGAAAAACAAGACATAAGCAAAAATGATGGGCAAGAGAAATAGCAATCTTTAGCAACCCACACAGCATCAGCAGCCACAGTTGGCAGACAAAACCTCAAGCATACACCCAAGAAATTCTGCAGGAGATAAACTACCACCCAGCACATCACACGCACTGCATGAGAATTCATCAAGGAAGGGTGGTTTCAACAGGTAAGGCAGTACAAAACCAACTACCTCAACTTGCCTCTAAACAACCCCAAGGAATAGCAGACTGGATATTGGTAGCTCTCAAAATAGCTCAGAGCATAAAGCCCACCACGGGCAAAAGCAAGACCCAAGAATGCAACAGCAAATTTCAGCAGCAAAATGTCAATCCGGGAGGGATCACCATTCCTGCCAAATCCGAGACCCTCAAGCCAATTTGGCTCTCAGTCGGCATTTAGGCTGATATTTGTGTCTAAGGAGCCCTTAGAGTTCTTGAAAGCAGATTTTCGCCGTCTCCGGGACTTGGCTTGCTTCCAGGTTCCATCTTGCACGGAAGAAAATTGATTGTAATCCACATCCATAACTCGTTGGTCAGGCAGCGGCGGTGAGAACTCAGAGGCATCAAATATATGGAGGCCGGCCACTAAGTCTTCCAGATTGGTATAACGATAAGTTGGGAATACCGTTTTTGATTTTAGCAGAGTAGTAAGAAACCCAAATACTACCTTCTTCCCATTAGGGGATAAGGAATCAAGGTGTGGTTGAGAAGTTTTGGCAACCATCAACATTCTGAGGGTTTCAAATAATGCACCATAAGAGATGTTCTGATCCACCGCAACCAAAGGATAGGATGATTTGAACTCATTCTTTGTCTCTTTGGTTACCGCGTACCAACAGCTTTCCATGAAAACAAGCACAATATGCCTTTGCTATGGAGTGAAGGAGTCAGTATATTTTAGAGAATCTTCTGCCTCCATTAACAACTGTAGGGCATGAAGCATTTGTTCATGACAAACATCCTCATCTGCTACAACCTCCTCAGTCTGAGCAGATAAAATCATGAAACTGCTAGCCAAGCACAGTTGATCTCCCGACACTGGCTGGATCTGAACCTCCCAAGGAGCATCTTGTGCCCAACCCTCCTGGGCATGGACTGAGTCATCCGGGAGATACTTACTTGAAAGTCGTGTGATAGAGTTGGGTGTAAGAACATGATCACCACCATTGACTAAGAGATCCACACACGAGGATCGCTTATCGTGAGTCCCCTCATTCTGAGTTGAGTCATACTTATCGAGGGCATGCTGAGCACTGCCCAGACCTTTACCATGCTGATCAGCAGGGGCAGCATGTGGGCTGGGAGAAAAATCAGCAGCAAGAGATTCATCAATCACAGCATCAGCAGGATGCATATCATCTAACTAATGGTTCTCTGCTAGCACAGATGAAGCTGGGTCTCGGATGAAAAGTGGGACATCACACACTGGTTTATTCTCATTAGCACCATGTTTGATAAATTCTGCAAATGATGCTATATTCCCATCCACTTTTGATAACACAGATACTAGTTTATTCCCATCCATGCCCAAACCACCCTGTGGACAGTGGTTGATCTGATGCATATTGTCCAGAGGAGTTGACAATGTGCAGGGGGCTGGATAGGGCAAAGGTGCATCATTCTCCTTCCCAGCTCTGTCCTTGCCTTCAGGGCAAGGTGCAAGCTTGGGGCCAGCAACACACAGATGCACTTTTTTTTTTGTAAGCAAGTGTGTATTTTGGATTAATGGGAGAAAAATTTACAAAAAATACTATGTTATAACTCCAGATTTTTTGACATGGAGTTAGAACATAATATGTTAGGGCATATCCCAAGCAGCTGGTACAACAGAGAATACCTCAAAAAATCTCAAAGAGGAGCTATCTAACAGACATAGAAAATGAAACACAGACATTTTACAAAATCAGATTCAAAATGAGCTACACCCGAGGCGACAGGAGCATGCATCAGCATTTCCAGCCACAGCAACAGGCATCGGTCCAGTGATTTCCATCGAGCAAACAGTACGAGGCAGCCGCAGGATTGCTACCACACTTCAGGAAACCCACCGGCAGTACAGCGCATAGCTCCCCATCATCTTACACAGAAGCTTCATCCAGAGAGATCAGGATCCATACAGAAGGTTCATCATACAGAAGCTTCAGCCATCAGCATCCAAGCACTACCAAGCATGGCCAGCAGAGGCCTAAACACATTAGTCAGGATCAGCATAGCCAGGCTACTGACCCAGTCAGTTGAAACTCCAACAACAGAGAATTCTTCCAATCCACCACAGGGCAGACCAACAGTAACAGCATTAATTTGGCAAGAAAACAAAAGCAGACAAAACCAGTCCAGCCAAGGTGGCGTCCACAGCAATCCAGTTACCGACTGCTGTAACAAATCCAGTTACACATCCATCAGCAAGCACCCTGCACCAGGATAAACATTCCAGCATTACAGCTTAATCAGCAGCAAAGCCACAGCTAATGTGAGATACCACAGGTTCCATCGAAGCCAAATAGCAATATAGCCAAGGCCATAACAGTGGCTGACTCCGAACTGTCAGCAGGCAGTCACTGAAACACAAAATCGGCAGCACACAGGGCACGGCAGAATCACTAAGCCCGTGAGAGCAGAGTGCTCCAGTACCAAAAACCAGCAGCACCATCTTCGGCAGTTGAAAACAGCACCAGCAACTCTTAAGAATCCTAATACCAAGGCTTCAACTGCATCAAGAAGAAAAGCGCAATTCCAATGCAGCAAGCAACTCAGTCACAATAGACATACCAGATGGCAGCAAATCAGCAAAGACATCCGGCCGGCTGCACATCTACCATCAGAACCCATTGACACTGCTGATGCACCTCTGCAACAGCAAGAGGATGACAGGAACCACCCATCCGGAGTGTAAGTCCAAGCCAGCAAAACTGATTCCAAACCACACTGGGATCATCAAAAGATGCAGCCCCAACATTGCTACCCACCGGTCTTGAAAGACCAACCAGCACTGGGAGCGACAATCAACACCGGATCATCAGCCAGGAATCCACTAAAAAGATGCAAAGAGGCATCCCAGTCCAGCAGACAAATACAGAGGCCACAACCCAACAGCATCCAATGCAAAATCCGCATTTCACCCATCATCAAAGCTGGCCAGCAAATCACCAGCCACAGCCTCACAAAAATGCCATTAAGATGATGCAAGCATCTTGCAAAACTGCATCTATGCAGGAGCATATCCACTAACCTCAGAAGACACTGCAATTTAGGGTCCTCCAGAGAATGTGCCTCAGCATCAGCATAAACCAGGGAAGAAACCCTGCTCTGCACAGCAGTAGCAGAAACAGCAGCATTCCAACGCACTCCAGCATATGGCTCCAGCATATGGCACCCACCACTTCCTTTGGAGATAGCACTGCAGACCATCACCATCCTACATCGGAAGCATCCCTGGACATGCATCCATTGCACAGGCTCCCCCAGTCCAGTCAAAAGGAAGAACCAAAAAACCAGAGCCTCATGAAAGCCAGCAACATCGCAGGCTCAGAGAAGCAAAGACGAAGAGGTCCTCAGCATAACCTGGAGGAGCAATTTGGCAGAAGAACATCGACCACCATAACATTCACAGCATCAGAAGGATTTCCAGCTTCCCAACCAATCCACTCCCTGCTCTTCGTCAACCCAGCATATAAAACCCAATTCAGAGTAGAACCGGACTCCCCTCAACCCAGCCAACAGGAAAGGATTCACAGGCAGAGGTGCTTCAGAGCCCGGGCACAGAACGGTTCGTCAGTGGCATACCCAGCGAGTCGAAAAATAGCTTAGGTTCGAACATCAGCTCCCAAAAAGGACGCAGCCGAAACCATAAGCACCAACCCATGACTTCTACAAAGAAAGCCAGGGACAGGGCTCTCAGCCTCACCAGCCAGAGCAAAGTACGCATCTAAACCGGAGGAGAGCATCCCTAAAAAATCGAGATTTGAGGATGAGTAGAGAAGAATACCGAAAGGGCCTCAGGTAGTAGGTGAAAACCAATCGGCAGAAACCTCTTCAGATGCGATTTTGGTACCAGCAGGGACTCCAGTCGTCACAAGCCCGAAGACCTCACCAGGGCAACCGGCAAGAACCTCCATCACAACCTGATTCAGCAAAAGGACGGTCTCGCTGCAACCGAGGGTTTAGCTGCCGCCGACGACGCCAGAACAGAGTTCCAGAGAAGAGAAAGTGGAGACGGGACACAGGTGATATTTTTAGGAATCCTTCGTTCAACAAAATCCTCCAAACAGGGCATCACTGATCCGAGAGCATCCACCTGCGAAATATTCTCAGCCACAGCAACCGAGTGACCAGCACAAATCGCCCCCCTCAGATTATTGTCGGAATGTTGGAGATGTCTGTTCTTTTGTTTTTACTTTTTATCCCAATTCCGAATTTGTTTTTTGGAACCCACAACAATAAATGGGTCAGGAGTCAATGGAGTGGCGAGATTAGGAAGGGGACTCCCATCGGGATCAGCATCACAAAGATTTACTGGAAGTTCTACCGAACCCTTGCGTGCCAGCTGCACCAAACCTGGCTCCCTATCATGCGTCAAAGGAGAGGACGGTGGAGAATCAGATAGAGGCTGATTTCTATCAATCCAATAGGCAGACTTCCATTGTTGAGTCCAGCATTCAGTATTCCAAACCTCCGCATCTCCAGGTTCTCTAATCCCCGCAGACATCAAATTGTACACACTATGGTCAGAATCACATGCTGTCCCAGACTCTGGCCTATCAGTACCCAAGCTAACCCTAGAAAGTTTGACGGCTACCTCCAAATGAAGGTTCACATCAGTAATCAAAGCGGGCAAAGTAGGATCAGCCTTCGGTTGCTTCTGAGGTTCCTCAGAACCAGGATGAACAAATGATGCTGAAGGGAGAGACAGCATCCTACCTTCTATATGTTGGTCGATTTCCTTTCTCTTTGGTTTCCATTGGTAGCTTACATCCACCTCATTTGTTGGCTCCATTGTTAAAGAATTATTCAGCCCAGTACCGATCCTAATTTTAGAGGGGAATGTAGAATCAAAATCCACCTCAACACAGACTTTTTTTTGGTAAGTAAAATTATATTAAAAAGAAAAGATTTACACATCCAATGATTTATCTCAATGGGTTTTCCGCCATGGAGGTAAAACATATATGCTAGGGCATACCCCGAGTACTTGACACATCAACTGACACCAAAATAATATAACAAAATTCAGGTCCTACAGTAGCTAGCGACACCAGGCAACAATGTTTAAGTGGCTAAAACATCAGCAGAAAAAAGCATAAATTTGGAAGGATAACACCATCCACCTGGTAGCAACATATCTCAGTTCAGTAACATAGCTCAAAAAAGGCCTTCGATAGCACCTCGAAAAAATGTACATTTTGCATTGCAGCAAAAAACCTCGGATTAACATCACGGCCAGTAGCACAACAGCACAAAGCATCACAGCCAAAACAGCCTCCTCAGCCAATGCAACACCTCGTCCATTTGCATCAGAGGGTAACTTATCCCATGGCTCACTCACTCCAAACACACTCAATAAAACACTGATAAGCTGCACCGTAGCCACCAAGCCACGGTTAGAAACATCAAGTCTAAAAGCACCGCAAAAGCTATCAAGGGACGCACCATCAGATTGTGCATCAGCATCTATATGACATCATCCAGCTTCACAAAATGTAAAATCTTAAGCAATCACTCCGACAGCAACCAAAGGATCTTTATCTTGTCTGGTATACCTCGGAAGAAGGCAGCTTAGCCCGCAGAGTCCCGGGCAATAGGCATCTAGGGCAGAGATCTCAGACAAATCATCTAGTTCCAAGGCATACATCTCGGCAACATAGCCTTCACTTCCAAAATTTCTACACAGTGCCTGTAGAACCAACTATAGTTGAAACACTCAGGGTGAACTCAACAGCATGCACCACGTGTGATAACAGGATGGAGTGCATTCACCTCAGGCCATAGCAAAGATCATGGATCACATCCCGATTGCAGCCATCTCAGGCATTAGTCTGAATCTAAGAAACAGAAACAACCGCTGCAGTATTTCATTCGCTCCATTTTGGCGGTGTTGGAATCCAACTGGATGGGTTTTCCAACAGCACTGGCAATCCAACTAAACCCCAATGGAGTCCAATATTCCACAAGCACGTTTTGTAGTCTAATCCACAATGGAATAGCTTTATGCTGCTCTCTAGATGGGGGGTTCCCACTTTCCATCTTCTAAGAAGCAATAAGCATTCCGAAAGGGTCCATGGGCCTCTTTCCAAACACAATTCCATCGGGGCAATAGAGAAAAAACGGAACAAGAAAAAGCCCTTATCAATTTCTGCAACATGATATAAATCAAACCGAGCCCAAATTTTCCTAGCTATGACATTCACAGCCTAAAATGAGGCATTCAGCCATAGAAAAAACCACCCAAAGTGGCTGCCCAACACTCCTCCGCAAATTTAATGACATCAGAAGGGGGAAAATTGTAGCACAGTCTCCTTCAACCTTCAGCGGGGGGTAATATTTTAGAGGTTGAAGAAGGCAATCTCCATCCTTTTGTGCATTAGCAACCCACAGCGAGGAAGAACTTCCAGCCCTCTTATCTATGTTTTCCGAACCAAAAAAAGAGACGAGAGAGGGGTTACCTGTCTTTGAGGTGGTTTTTTGACAGAGAGCAGGGGATTTGAAAATAGCTGGAGGAGAAACCACTGAATCAACGAAGCCATCAGAACTCAAGAGATTTGGAAGACCTAGCTGATGCGCCTTCTTTGAACTCAGTGGGAGGGTGGAATTGGAACAACCAGAAAGAAAACGAGTTGGTGGAAGAGGAGGTTAGTCAGAAGTGGAATGAAGTTGTGGGGACTCAGATGGGGGAATGCTCAACGTCGAAGAGCAGATGCCCTTAGTAGTCAAATAAGGGTGTTTGGAGGACCCAGACGGCACCCCTAATCGACCCGCCTTGGCAGATACCGGCACCGCCAATGCCCGAGAACGGAAAAGGCTAATTTGAAATTTGAAAACCTTGAGAGAAGAGAAAGTTTCTCTCTCTAGAACGCCCGTCAGTAGACTATATATGTATGTATGTATATA
>JAODPA010083600.1:0-25637 GCA_025585075.1 Nepenthes mirabilis | reverse complement strand
CTCTTGATATGCTATTGTCCAGTAACTGTAAGATCTGACGCTTCGGACCATCGGTACAAAGTCGGAGATTATGTCCCTCTTTATGTCAACAAAGTTGGACCTTTCCACAATCCCAGGTTCATATATCCATTTCTTTCTCTGAGCTTGCTAGCTATCTCCGTTAACGTTGAGTTTCAGTTAGAATGATTAAACTGCGAATTAAGGAAAGTCATAAGGAGGTCTCTGAAGCAAAAGAATTAAATTGAACATGGATATTGAAATGAGAATGGAAGAGGAATGCTAGGTTAGTCTATGGAAACCTAGTGTTGTCGCTTGCGGGTTTCATTTAGATGATTGATAATCATGCTTAGTCAATAGACTTGAAACTTGCTGCTGTTGTGTTGATCTCACAAAGGAGAAGTTGGTTTGCAAGTCTATTTTGTACATGGCTTATATTTTTAATTATGGTTTTGCATTGAATTATGGAAGTTATAATTCTGTGAGTGGTTTTGTGTGGATTATTGATGCGCTTTCCATTCCTCCACATTTTCGGCAATGATAACTGTGGTGCACTGTGAAGAGTAGGAAACCATTATTGTGCAATTTAGCTTGAGCTTGTAAGTTCAGTTGGTTCCGTAGCATGGAATCAGGCCCTCAATGGCTAAATATTGTTCGATTTCTGGAAACCTGATTTTCTTGAATAACTAGTTGGATTGTTGGCACTACTCACAGGAATTCCAATTTTTTACATATAATTCTGATTATTCAATCACGGAAATCGTTTTAGAACTTATTTTTAACATAAGTATGTAATTTTAAACTTATATTGAAGGAGGTGGATAAGTGGAAGGGGATGGGTATACTTATTGTCATGTTTGCAAGAATTATTGAGATGGTTTCCATCCTTATCAAAAACAAAGTTTTACTCCCCATCAAATTGTTTGGGAATAGAGGGGATAAGAATCCTTTTAGTAAAACTTGTGTTTTCAATTTGTCCATAATTAATTCTTATAGCTAATTTTACTCTTAAAACAATCCTTCTTTTTTTCCATGTAGTAAATAAAGTATAAATTGCCTAGCTTCCCCTCTGTCCCTTCTGCACGCTTGTCATGCCCTCCAAACAAGGTGAAGATCATTCTCTCACCTTTTCTTCCCTCTGCTTTTCCCTTCTCTCAGTCCTACCATTCTCCTTCATCCAAAGAAGCTGTAAAAGAAATATTATTTTTTCATTACCTTATCTACCATGCATGTGGTTATTTCTGAATTTAGCAGGAAATCTTTCAATTATGTGGGGTGGGAAGAATCCCAAATGATGGAAAAATAAAGATAAACTCATGACCTGTTGCTGGACGATGGATTCTTTTGAATTTAATGGTATAATTTAAGCTGTCTTAACCTCGATGATTTGGTTATACATTGCTATGTTGTACAGAGAAATTAGTACTCCTTGTTAATTTTTTAAGACAAAAAGTAGTTCAAATCAGTTGGTCATTTTGAATAGTTTAAGCAAAAGTATTTCAGATTAGTTTATCTCTAAACATTTTTTGTCTAAATTTTTCATTTCATTCAATTGAAATATAATATAATGAAGGGAGAGTTTCACAAACAGCCAAATCGTACCAACCTCTAATGCTTCACTTTAATCAAACTACCATCTAAGTGGTTTTTGTGGTCCCAGTAATCAACCTAAAGGGGTTTTAGGTTGCTAACAAAATGTTAAACTATAACTTTAAGTTAGCCAAGTTTTCATCTCCATAAATTTTTGATCTACTTAAGCAAGAGCTACTCAACCGTGCGATGAAACAATAGAGTAAAATTGTAGGGAAAGTTAGCCAAGTTTTCATCTCCATAAATTTTTGATCTACTTAAGCAAGAGCTACTTAACCATGCAATGAAACAATGGAGTGAAATTGTAGGGAAGGAGAAATTTGATACAATATTTTATACAGGCTCATCTTTGCCTAAGTTCTGCTCTCATGTCACCCTTCAGAGTTCAAATCCACCATCCCAATCTTCTTCACTTGTGTTAAGATCAAACCATACATACAAGATGCTTTCTTATGCAAAACATACTCTAGCCTTGAATATTTCAAGCTGGAGAGATACCTTCACTCTTTCATTCAACACGCTAACAAGAATGTGAAAATAATTCATTTTCTCTCAAAGAAATGATAGGCAAGTGATAGCACAACACTTAGATAATTTCTGTCACCCTTTATGCAAGATAAGCAGAGAAGAGAGTAGCCAAATGGTTCACATTCAATCTGATTTTTCTGGTATTGCTTCAGCAGTGGGGTTTTTATGTTAGTTGCTAAAATGTGAGGATAAGTAGACAACGAGAGTCTTCCCAATTCACAACACTCCATTATTCAATCTGCACAGGTTGCCTTCCTTGCTCGATTAACTCTACTAATTCCTTGTCAACTTTATACTAAAGTTTTGTAAGAATTCAGATTTGGCATTGGAAAATGAATCAAACCAAATATGACATAGTTAGCCTTTTTCTTTCCAAAACAAGGTCAAACTTTAGGGCACATTTCTAGGAATTGTTAAGCTCACACTAACACACAAAAGCACATTAAAAAACAGCTCAAAGAATTCCAGCCCCAAGGGTGAGAGGCGAGTTGTAGTGAGAATTTTAGCCTTTTTCTTTCCAAAGTGTTAGCTTTTGTCCAGGCAAAATTTTAAGTGTTCATCCAACACTATTGTCAACTGATTTTGACCACCAAAATTCAGCCACACAATAGTAGGAATTTAGTCAAAAATTTAGATGCAAAGATCAGTCGCATGATGCACTACAAATGAGGAAATGCAGGCTTTTATCTTCCAAACAATAGGCTTTTGTTTTAGCGCTACTTCAGCACTATTTTGGCTCATTATATTTGTAAATCAGAATTGAATCATGATGAAATCAATCTAATTGGATCTCCAAAGCCAAGCCAAAACTCATCCAAACACAACAACGAAATTTTCTTGCATTTATTAAAATTTCAAGTTCAGCATGTTCCAAAAAGCATCAACCAATAACACCAAATATGGAATAGTTCATGCCTCATGAGGGGACAAAAAATGCGTGAAGTTTATGGGTGGTCATAGCATAGCATCAAACATACTTATTTATTAAACCAATGAATAATGCACCAAACATCATATTTCTCTTCCTTTTGTTATCATCAAAAGGTTAACCATATAAAGCATATGATGATTTATAATATAGGATTAACATAGGCAAGGAGTTTCATAAAAAATTATACAATTTGAATATAACTCTAACTCTCCCTTTTGATATCACAAAAATATGTAACAAATAAAGTGCACAATGAACATACCCCTTGCTCAATATAATTTTACAACTTTAGTACAAATAATTTTGCTACTTTAGTCCAAGCTCCCCTTTTCATTTGCAATATGTCAATTACTTTTTTTGAGTTCTTAAACATATATACATATTTAACCGCATGGAAACACATAATTGAATTTTCTCCTCCTTTTTCTTTCGAAGCATACTATCAATCACATACGTTTTCTCCCTTTTATTTTTAAATAAGCATGCATACTAAGAGAACATAATCACTGTTTTAGTTTCCTTTTTTGATTTAAAACAACCATGTGTGTATTTATTGTCGAGGGATAAAGCATGTAATTTGATAAGTTTGTTGTTAGTCAAGCGATTAATGTTTGTCAACTTTCTTAACATATTTTTCTCCTATTTTCTTAACATATGTGACACCTTATATATGAATGGAATTATGTGAAACCTTGGAGAAGAAATGCTTTCATGCCACAATGATTTATAAACATATTAGTGTCAAGGAATGGCCTTGGCATTGGCAAAAAGGTAATCAAATAAATCATTCAAGCATAAACTTTTATAGCTCTTTTCCTGAAAAAAATATTCATTTACACATTCTCCACTTTCATATGAAAAGTATGTGCAGCATTCAAATAATTTGGGAAACATTACATCTAATAAATAATCTCAGTTTTCACATATACCACAATTAACTTATGAGATTCATTATTGAAAGACACTTAAGTTAAAGGATTAGTTTTTGAAATTTGGAGTGCAAGCATATTTCCAATTTAGGCAAGGCATGATAAAATATTCAATATGCATTCCAAGATTCCCAAATATTCATATAAGATTTTCAAATAATCTAACATCATAAATGATCTGTAATGAGAACATATTTATCGTGTTACCAAAAAGATATTTTTTCCACGACCTTTCAAATTTGCTTACTTTTTGTCTCTTCTTCCTTGATAGGTCTGTACTTTAATTCGATTTGATGCACACACGCAGCCACCTAGGCAAATAGTCTTGGTAGGTCCAAGTAGATTTATGTGCAACAATTCAAGCATCATTCAAAAATCATGTTAAGGATGTTATTAATGATGTGAAGACTGGCCATTAAGAAATCAATTACATACTAACATGTACAAAAATTAATAACCATTGTATCAATCAATATTCTCAAACAACCTACTTGTTATCATCCAAACATAAGGCTTTTTTGGCAATATTTTGGCAATATCTTTGTCATCTTATACATGTAACAACTAGAAATGAATCAACCACGAAATCAATGTCATTGGAGCTCTAAAACCAAGCCAAAACACATCCAAATACAACAACAAAATTTTCTTCCATTGGTAAAAATTTCCATGTTTGGCATGCTCCAAAAGCATCAACTAACCACCAAATTCTGCATAGCTCAAAAGGTGGCCAAGACATGAAGTTCAGGGGTCAAGTGGTTGTCTTTCTCTGGTTCATGCATTTTTAACTCAACAAATTTTGAGCCTTGTTGCAAAATATGAGCAGTATGACCATTTGTGCAAAGAAACAATTGAGTCCAATATCAAGCATTGTTTAGCTGTGGATGTTATGATCCAAATCGAATATATGATTATCAAAAAAATATTGAGTCCAATTAGAATGTATCTGTGATCACCCAAACAATTGTTGAGTTCAGTTGAAATGCGTTTGTTATCATCAAAACAATTAGCAATCATAATTCCAACAACTTGAGTCTATTTGAATGTGTTTAGTCCATTACAAAGATGTTTCATATCATTGCGATCGCATGTGAACATATTTGGTATCATCAAAACAATTATTTAAACCTCAAGCTAACATGTTTTCAATATCAATTCATGATTTGTTTAGTGGGGGGGGGGGATCTATTTTACTCTTGGTGTTAATTTTGATGTTGAAATAAACAAGATGAAAATAAACAAAAAATTCAAAATAGAGCTTGATATCTCTTTCCCTCTTTCCCCTTATCTCTCTCACTCTCTTTTGGTCAGTACTCTTGACATTTTTGTTAAAATATTAGACGGGTACCACTTTTCACAATCATGTGTTTTGTATGTTGTCACTCCTCGGGAAAGAGAACTCTTGTTAAAAATGGTGAATTACTGTTATGAACTCTTCGAAACCCCTTTTTGTTTTCTGTTGTTGGTGATTTGGCATGGTTGTTTTTCTGTTTTTGGTGGGCTACGGGTTGATGCCCTCCATCTTTAATAGGCTCGTTGCTGTAGTTATGAAGAAAGAAGAAGAATATTGTCTCTCTCTATTTTGCTCTCTCAGTCTCTCTCTTTCTGCTTCTCTTAAACCTTTTCTCTTCTTTTTTCTTCCCCCACTTTGTTTGTTTGTCCCTTCTCTCACTCACTGCTCTTCACCGCCTTGTGCCTTCATCACCTTGGCCGATTTCATCATCTCAGCCGTACTATAGTAAGAGACCGCGGTCTTCCTGTAGCTTCATCAAAGGACCTAGGGCTTACTGTAGTAAGGACGTGTGTGTTCATTTTTTCTCCCTATTACACCTCGGCTAAACTGCAGCAGTATCACCGCGGGCTTATTGTAGTAGACCAAGGTCTTGCTATAGCACACTCTCTCAGTTTTTTCTTTGTTTTCCTCTACCAAAGCTCCCCTCTTGCAGCCTTTTCTTATCACGCCAGCGATTACCACGACACGACCATGAAGTTCGTATCAAATTGTGCTCTCATTGAGACAAAAGCAGAGGAGATCGAAGAACGACTACTCGATGCACTCGAAGCTTCCATCGCCGAGCTTGCCAATGTGATGAAGGACCTCCGACGGGCTACTGACAGATTTGGCGCCACCATGTCTACCGTGGTTTCGTCTACAGTGCAAATCCAGTTGTCTATCACTGAGCTCAGCCAATCGCTCGACAACATTGAACGAAGACCTAGCTTACCTTCAATGTTGAAGGCGTTCTATGCGTTGCAGACGACCGTACCGTAACATGCATCAAACTGGTTGATTGCTGAGCTGGATGGTGGTCATGTAGACTTGCAGGTTGCTGAGTTGGATGGAGAGCCGGTTGCTGAGTTGGATGGTGGCCGTGCAGACTGGCCGGTTGTTGAGCTGGGTGGCGAGCCTATTGCGGCAGTACTGAGCATAGGCAATCCCTTCCATTTTTCCCAGCCTGCGATTCCTTCCACCGCTAGTTCTGTACAACAACATGCTCCCACCACAGAACGAATTCGGCACTCCAGTATCAACCGCATCAATCGGCTACCTTTGCCAACTGCAAATTCCTCTTGGTCGTCAACTCCATCATCTTTTAGGGCTCCCACTTCTGAAACTTTACCCCAAACTTTTGGAAAGTTTCACACCAATGATGCTGAAGGCTCGCATTTCCAATGCCTGCCACTCTTCAAGCATTTAACTCCCTGGAGCCTCTACCGTTACCGAAAACTACCGGTATGGAAAAATTAGGCGAGGAAACACTGGAGGTGGGTCGAACCTATTCGCCACACTACCCACTTACCCAGCCATCCGCTAACTCCACCTTAGCTCTGCTCAACAAACTTTCTCTTCCAAGTCTGCCATTCCAGATCTCACGCTTGATAACCGATGCAGCCAACTCTGTCTAGACGATGGCACAACTTGCCAATTTCACTGAACCGGACTCTCTGTTGAGCCTTCTCAACCCTATTCCTTCCCAGCTCCCAGCAAGGCAGTCAATCCCTCCGTTGCGGGACAAAATTGATTGGTGTACTGCTTGTTCGCCTCAATTTAGAGGTGTATGGTCTGGAGCATTTGGATTGCCGGGTGATGAATTGTTGCGCCAGCTCTCTTCTCTTGGACTACCGTTCAGAGCTGCCGTTTGGTTTCTGCTTCAGGGCTACAGTTGCACTCAACTGGTTTTTCAGATCCTTCAAAGGGACCATTAGCCATCTATTTGGTTTGTGGTACTGACCCTCCCAAGGTTTCAGTGTTTGTACAGTCCCATGACCGTGCTCATGTGGAGCTGATGTGGTTGTTAAGTTCTAACACACCAATTGGTTGGCCAAATAGAATGATTCACTTCAAAGAGAAGTCGCGTAATGTGGGGGTCCCCCTTTTGCCTTTTCCTGTTCTGATGGCTTTTGATATTCCTTTATATCAGACTGACTTTGTCCCTGTCGATGAAGAGCAGCACCATCTTCTGGCCTATCTTGCCAATGTTCTAAACTTACGATCTGGAAAAACATACCCTCACACTTGCTGTTGGCGATTTAATTGGAGTGGCATTTGTGTAGTTGAACAATTGTATAGTCCCTTGGATTTGGAGGCACCTCAAGGAACTATCCATGACGTGCTCAATCCGGCAACTTGTTTACCAGGGAAAAACTTTAATCTGCCAGCCCGATCACCCAGTGACTTGGCCATGATGGTTGGAAGAACATCGGACCAGGGTTCATCTATAATGCGCAAGGAATTTCATTCGATTCATCAAATACTTCTCCTAGTTGGGACAAACCCAGGGGATATGAGATTGTGGGAACTTTGCCCTAAGGGGAAGCTACTTTTGCAAAGTTTCGTGGTTTGGGATACCTCCAAATGCGCACTAGAGCTCAAGCATCTAGTTTCCACCTATGCCTACCTTGATGGACGTGATATCCAGCAGCATTCTGTGATTGATGCTCATTATGGTGGGGTAAATGACCTACCATTTGCTATCCCTAGGGGGAAAATGTCCCTTAAAACACGTGGAGATGACAAGAATACAAGACTATTGGCCGTCTTACCTACATGGAAGGCTGTAACAACACATTTTGTACGAGCTTGTAAGCATGATTTACAGGCTGTGATTGCTTCCGTTAGTCTTGCTGATATGACTTTCACAATGGCTGTTGTTTTAAACTTGATGCATGGTATGCTGAGGGTTAGAGCCTCTACTCAGTTCTATAATGACCATGTCCTGGCATGTAAATGGTCGGCATTATTTTTGTTGAAGCATGAAGAGCCAATGATTTTTCCTGATAGTTTAAAAACTGAATTTAGTACCTGGATGGATTGGACAACCTATTTTTGTTGTCTTTGTATGCGGAGGAATTTGGGTGATGGGATGCTAACGTTGCCTTGGCATTCTGATCAGCAGCAGCATCCTCCACAGCAGTTCCTAGTGCAAATTCAAAGTCCACCAGGCCAATGATGCCCTACTGCAACTGTGTCCCTGATACTTCCACTTATCTGCCAAGCCACACTACCTTGGACTAGATCACCCAAAGCGGCATCAATAGTAGCAGTTCATAATAGCTGGGTACCTCCATCACAATCACAAATACTCCCTGCCGCACGAGCAGCTCCTTCTGTTCTAATGTGGCATAGCAGTCGCTCGGCAGCCCCCACAACAATGAGCCTACTATCTGGCACCGCTTCAGCAACTACAAGGGTCGATATGGATGTGAAGTATGCAACACTGACACGTGTAGGCCATATGAATGTGGACAAGGTTGCTTTCAGAGCTCCAACAGAGACGGGCAAAGTTGTGCTTGGGTTCGCTGCCAACAGCAATCTTAAGCTGGTGCACTCCAAGCTCAGAGGCAAAGTCGTATTTGAGGACGTGGATGTTGATGAAGCAGCTGGGCTGGCTTCAGCTGCTCTATTGTTCAATTAGGGACAGGGTTGTTGCGCTGGGTCCTGGACATTCGTGCATAAGTCTCTTGACTTTGAGGACAAGGTCATTTTGATGGGAACGATAATGTTACGAACTCTTCTAAACCCCTTTCTGTTTTCTGTTGTTGGTAATTTGGCATGGTTGTTTTTCTGTTTTTGGTAGGCCACGGGCTGATGCCCTCCATCTTTAATAGGCTCGTTACTGTAGTTCCGAAGAAAGAAGAAGAATATTGTCTCTCTCTATTTTACTCTCTCAGTCTCTCTCTATCTCTGCTTATCTCAAGCCTTTCCCCTTCCTTTCTCTTCCCCTACTTTGTCTATTCATCCCTTCTCTCACTCATTGCTCTTCACTGCCTCGTGCCTTCATCACCTCGGCCGTACTGTAGCAGGAGACTGCGGTCTCCCTATAGCTCCATCAAAGGACCGAGGGTTTACTGTAGCAAGGACGTGTGTGTTCATTTCTTCTCCTTATTACACCTCGGCCGAACTGTAGCAGCAACACCGCGGGCTTACTGTAGCAGACCGAGGTCTTGCTATAGCACACTCTCTCGGTTTTTTCCCTGTTTTCCTCTGCCAGAGCTCCCCTCTCGCAGCTCTTCCTCATCACGCCAGCAATTACCACGATACGATCATGGAGTTCATATCAATTACCATTGTTGAAAACCTAATGGGTGGTTAAAGTAAAACATTTTGGGTTGATATTTTTATCTTTTTTCAGTCAATGGATGAATTGATTTTGATTGATTTTTGAAAGGGTCATTTATAAAAATTGTTGTATGATGAGTTATGTGAAATAATTGGCCTATGTTGTACATAGACATGTGTATATAGATAGAGAGTTTACGATTTAACTTATTTTTCTTTTGGTTTGGTAACGAAGATTCCTCGCTTCACATCTGGGCTACCTAAGCTCCTGGTGATATAACTAATTTAATTAGCCAAATAACCTCTACTAGTATAAATAATTACAAATTATGAATTTTGTTGGATGTTAAATTGGCTATTAAAGAAAAAATAGTTTAAATTTATAAGTTTTGTACTATATTGGTCATCATGTTGTATTTTCGTGTCTAGAAAATATTAGGAATTTCACAATTTTATGATCTAGGTCTAACTGTAACTTGCAAATGAACAGTCTAGCTTTTGATTTAGGATATGGAGGGCATCTGAATATTTGGAAGGGATTTTTTGGATTTCGAAATTACATTTTATTGCAGTTTTTATAAGGTGTAAGATATACAAATTTCAGTGCATGGTAGAAGGTGAGTCTAATTATTTCAGGCATCAAGCCCAACAGGTATTTGTGTGCGAGGGTAAGACGGCTTGTGATATTTAAAAACGATTCTTGGGCCATGTCCATCACCTAGTAGCTTATGCTTTTTAGAATGAGTTGATCCCATGCATGTTGTCGTGGGATTAAATTTCCGAAAGGGCTGCTGAGCAATGCCAGCCTGATTTCCCTGAAATTTGAAGAAAAGGGCAAGTTTGATTTGAATGTCTAGTTGAAGATGCTAAAAATGCATACTCCTGACAGATTCAGTGAATATTTTTGTGGAAGAAGTTTTTTTTTTTTAAACCATTCGGAATTCTGGTTAGCCATACAAATATTAAGCAAGTTTCAACTTGATCAGTATTTCTACTATCTGATTGATATAATAATCTCTTTTACTTCCTGTCTGCATCTCTTCCAGTGAAACATATCGCTATTTTGATCTTCCCTTCTGTCCACAAGGTATGCATCTAGTAGATTGGTTTTTACATTCTTCTTTTGTGTGAACGTGGTCTATAATTGATTCTGTTACTTCTCAATTGCAGGTGATGTAAAAGATAAAACAGAAGCTCTAGGTGAAGTATTGAATGGTGACCGCCTAGTTAGTGCTCCTTACAAACTTGATTTCCTAGTGGACAAGGACTCTGAAGTCATTTGCAGGAAAAAGTTGACACAGGATGAATTAGCTAAGTTTCGAGAAGCAGTCGCCCAGGATTACTACTTCCAAATGTACTATGATGACTTGCCAGTCTTGGGTTTTCTGGGGAAGGTTGACAAGGCAGAAAAAGCTGACCCCAGCGAGTATAAATATTTTCTATGTAAGCATATCCATTTTGACATCCTTTACAACAAGGACCGTGCTATTGCAATCTCTGTCCACACTGATCGTTCCTCTATGGTGGACATATCAGAGCATAAGGAAATTAATGTGGACTTCATGTATTCAGTCAAGTGGAAAGAAACAAACACTTCATTTGAGAAGAGGATGGATAAATTCTCTCAATCATCTTCACTGCCAAATTATCTAGAGATTCATTGGTTCTCAATTATAAACTCTTGTGTGACAGTGCTCCTCCTGACCGGGTTTCTTGCCACAATTCTCATGCGAGTCCTCAAAAATGATTTTGTCAAGTAAGGAACAATTTCCTCCTTTTTGATAAAGTAGTCACTATGCCAATGTGCCTTAACACGACTCTTTGGGGCGAGCAAGTATATTGGCTTATTTGAAGTACTAAATCCATATCTTAAAAATTCTTATTTTGCTTCATTATTTTTTCTTTTTTCCTATATTACAAAAGATATACTCACGATGAGGAAACAGCTGAGGACCAGGAAGAAACTGGATGGAAGTACATCCATGGAGATGTATTCAGGTATCCAAAGCACAAATCTTTGTTTGCAGCTGCAATTGGATCTGGTACCCAGCTATTCACTCTGTAAGTATCTGGTGCAATTGTTTTGTTAATCTAGCTGCAAATAAGCCCATGTCATGTAAGTATTGATATGAATGTATCTTTTAATCATGTGCTTATGGATGTTTGTTAGAACGGTGTTTATCTTTCTACTTGCACTAGTTGGAGTATTTTATCCCTATAACAGAGGAGCTCTCTTCACAGCACTGGTTGTCATTTATGCCCTTACGTCAGGAATCACAGGGTACACGGCGGCCTCCTTTTATTGCCAACTGGAAGGAAAAAACTGGGTATGTGCTCAAGATGTCTATGTGCCGGATGATTTTTAGATGATAATCTTGTGTCATTTAATATTATTAGTTGGTTTATTTGTGGCTTACTAATATGTTTAAATCCTCTTTTTTGTTGTGGCTTGACAGGTCAGGAATCTGTTGTTAACAGGCTGCCTCTTTTGTGGCCCTTTGTTTCTCACCTTTTGCTTCCTTAACAGTGTTGCTATTGTTTACAATGCCACTGCAGCCCTTCCATTTGGCACCATTGTTGTGATAGTCCTTATATGGACACTTGTAACTTCACCTCTGCTTGTGTTGGGTGGGATTGCAGGGAAGAATAGCAAGGTTGAGTTCCAAGCTCCTTGCCGCACAACAAAATACCCTAGAGAAATTCCTCCTTTACCTTGGTACCGCCGGGCCCTTCCTCAGATGGCAATGGCTGGATTTTTGCCGTTCAGTGCTATATATATAGAGCTTTACTACATATTTGCCAGTGTTTGGGGTCATAGGATCTACACTATTTATAGCATCTTGTTTATTGTCTTCATCATTCTCGTTGTAGTCACTGCTTTCATTACTGTGGCATTGACATACTTCCAACTTGCTGCTGAAGATCATGAGTGGTGGTGGAGGTATGCTGAACTTATTTCTTTCTTTGGCTGATTGTTTAGTAATAATCTTTGTTTTTGATTCTTTGTACTATTTTCAATTCACATTATTCATTTGTCTGCTTGCAGATGCCCATATGATTGGAAACTACCAAACATGTTAACTAGGGAAAGCAGTTTCCATTTTCTATTTTTCAGTTTTTATTTCATCTTCTGCTAGTCTATTTACACAACTTTATCAGAAAACATGTTCATTTATTTATGTTAGAAATGTGCAAATTTCCACACGTCAATTTATATTAATTAGTAGCCACATATCAATCGTTTGGCATGTGATGAGTCTTTTTGATCAAATAAATATAATTGGAGCTTGGTTTAAAGTTGTTTGTTGAAGCATGTTTGAGCTCAACTCAAGCTCAACAAGTTAAGCCTATCTTATTAACTTTTTAGGTCAAGAGCAAATAATAAACAATGCATTAATTGATATATTCATTTGTAATAAACCAACTGAATAAACCAAATTTTGTGATGGCTTGGTTCATAGTTACTAAAATTTGCAAAAACCTCTATGAACAAGTTATTATATTGATAATATGATTCTATTATGAAAATGACAATTGTCATTGCGTACTATGATATGCTTTTTAGATAGTGAATCAACTATGTCTTAATTAGAAGCATGAGTTCTGGTTTTTTTGAGCTTAACACATCAATCTATTGAGTCAAGTTCAAACGTCATTAAGCTTGTCAAATTAAGGAGTTAAATCTAAGCAAAGTAGTACTCAATTTATTTATAGCCTTATCTAAGGTTTTCATTTGTCAACAAATTATGGATGCTTATTGACATGTTATTTTTTGAAACTTAATCTTTTAAATTATTGCAGTACAATTAGTTTAATTGTCATTAAATTAGTAATTGTCCCGAAGTAAGAGCTTCACATCAATCAAGGGGATGAGGCATCTATTGATTAAGCAAGCAAATTGAACTGCCACATCAGAAGGGAACCTATAGAACAGAACAACAGGGTATGTCAGAAGCTAGTAGGTTAATAATTGAGGGTGATCCTGCTTTCATCTCGTCTAACCTAGAGAGTTATCCAGTGTGTTTACTAAATAGCCAATAAAATATGAAGATTAATTATCTGTTGTAACAAACATTGGTGGGAAATCGACGAACTGTAACGGAAGGTGTATTTGTATTGAGTTTGAAATTGTAAACAACACTGGAAAAGTTTTCAAAAGTCTGATTCTCCTCTCTCTCTTTCTCTTCTCAATCCCTCTTCTTCTGATTTCTCATCTCCTCCTTTCATTCTTTACCTTTAATTTGAGATAATTCAGATTAATTCCCCCTCAATTTGGTCACTACATTACATTTGGTATCAGAGCTGCAACACAATCCCGGGGACTAGAACGCTTGAGCCAAATGAACACTATCCAGTAGGACAAATGGAAAGAAGAACATTGAAGAATGGCTACAGTAATGGCAACAAGAAACTCAGGAAAGCATCATGCAATAGCTAAGAGGAAAATTGCAACATCAGTTGTCTGAATTCCAGGAGTTCTGCATCTAGAATTGAAGAACACAAGGAGTATTTGGAGCAGAAACTGGATGATAAATTCTCTCAATTCTTGGCTGATATAAAAGGAGTATTGTGATCCAAAGAAGCAGAATCGGCTGTACTATTGAGTAACAAGAGGCAGCAAGTTTTTCCATTTATCCTAAAAGTATCTTCCTTTCACCTCCAGGCTCCAGATTTCCTGAGGACCAGAACCTTAAGCAAACCAGTATGTTCATCATTAATAATTTGAATTCCAAAGCTACATGCATTCCTATTCATTCTAAAGTCAGTTTGATTAGACCATTTCAATTTCCAATTCAAAAAATGAAGTTTCCAAATTTGAATGGGGAAAACTGCAGTGGTTGGGTTAGAAAATGCTCCAAGTATTTCTAGGTGTACAATATTGGAGAAGAGCAGAAAATGGTGATGGTGTCCATGTTTTTTGAAGGAAGGGCAGATATATGGTTCCAGGGATACTTGAATCGTCATGAATCATTGTGTTGGAAATAATTTAAGGGAGACAGGGCCTTCACTGATGTTGTGGATGAATTCAACAAACTCTATCAAAAGAACGGAGTTGAGGAATATCAAGACCAATTCAAAGAATCTGAGGCTTGGATGATTAGTTCACATCCAGGCATATTTTCAGAATCATACTTAATATCTAGCTTTTTGAGTGGATTGAAGGATGAGTTAAGGCCAATGTTGAAGCTGTATAAATCCTCTTCCTTAGCAGAAGCTTTTGAATTAGCAAGGCTACATTAGCTGCATGTGGAGGCAATGGCTAGCAAAGCAAAGCAACCTTATAGGTTACCAGCTAAGTTGCCCTAGGACAAAAGTGTTTTTGTGCAAACAATGACAGGATCAGGGGCTTTTTAGAATCTGCTGGCTAACAAAGCAGCTGTGCCCTTAATGATTGATTAGAAGAGGGTCACAGGTTTCTGTTTTCAATGCAATGAGAAATTCAATTGAGGACATAAATGCAAGGGTAATCAATTCAATTCCTTGTTGTCGGAAGAAGTAGAGGAAGAGGAAGATGATAATGAGATAATAGTGGAATCTGAAGTAATAGCAACGGAGGATGAGATGGCGGAGGAAATCTTTGTACAATCACTTGCAGGTAACTCGTGGAACAACACCATCAGAATTCTGAGGGAATGTAGAAAGAAACCACAAACCATCCTAGTGGATTGCGGTACTACTCAGCTTTGTGAGTTCAAAAATAGTAAAAGAATCCGATGTAGTGTTGTTAAGCACTGTCCCCTTAATTATGACAGTAGCAATTGGCAGCAAAATCATGAGTAAGGCCAAATGTTATGATTTTTCATGACTGATGCAAGGCCACTTATTCACAGTAGAATTGAGGGTGTTGGAACTCGGCAATTGTGACATGTTGTTAGGGGTGGACTGGATGAATAATTACTGCCCCACTATATTTGATTTCCATCAATTGAAGCTGAGCTTTCAGGAGGGGCAACAAATTGAGCTGTAAGGATCCATGGAGCATGCAACTTCATGGATGATTAATGCTCATAAGGCTTCTAGATGGATCAGCACTGGTGA
This sequence comes from Nepenthes mirabilis, assembly GCA_025585075.1. Lineage (NCBI taxonomy): Eukaryota > Viridiplantae > Streptophyta > Magnoliopsida > Caryophyllales > Nepenthaceae > Nepenthes > Nepenthes mirabilis. The sequence goes on along the minus strand of JAODPA010083600.1, from coordinate 10,063 downwards.
AGGATTTGTTGGTTAGTTCTGTGCAATAATGGGTACTGCAGAGAATCAGATATTGCTGCATTATCTCATCATAGTTGCTTCTTGATTTTCAAGATATGTTTGAGGAACCTAGACAATTACGTCCTAAAAGAACCATGACCATCGAATTCCATTGCAACCAGATTGTAAACCAGTCAATTTGAGGCCTTATAGATACAATCACTTACAAAAAAAATTATATAGATCACTAAATAGCTGAAATGATCAAATCATCAATCATACAACCAAACTCTAGCCCATTTTCTTTCCATGTCTTGCTTGTCAAAAAGAAAGTTGACTCTTGGAGGCTTTACTTATTACAGGCAACTCAATTCAATCACAATCAATAATGAGTTTTCCATTCCCATTATAGATGATCTGTCAGATGAGTTGTATGGTTCTTCTATTTTCACCAAACTTGATTTATGATCGGGATTCCACAAATATGAATGTTTGAGCCTTATATGTACTAAGGGTATTATAAATTCAAAGTGATGCCCTTCAGCCTTTCCAATTATCCTAACTCATTTCAGTCCCTTATGAATTAAGTTTTTCAACCATTCTAAAGAAAGCTTTAGACTTCTTTGATTACATACTGGTTTATAGCCCTGCTTTTGAAGCCCATGTTTAACATCTTAGATTATTGTTCCTCACATTTAGGAAGCATACTCTATTTGCCAAAAGAACAAAATGTTCATCTAGGAAAGATAAGGTGGAGTACATGGGGCTCATCATTTCTAGTGAAGGGGTGTCTACTGATCCTTACAAGATTGAAGCAATGAAGACATGGTAGGTTCCAAACAGCATTAAATCTTTGAGGGGGTTCTTGGGGTTGACAAGATATTACAAGAAGTTTTGTGCCTCAATATGGGATTCTTAGCAAGCCATTGTTAGAGTTACTAAAGAAGAATGCATTTACATGGACTCCAGAAGCTGAGAATGCATTTTAGGCCCTTATAACAGCCTTAATTTTGGCTCCAGTGTTGCCTTTACCTTACTACTCCTTGCCATTCATCATTGAGACAGATGCTTCTACTAAGGGCAGGCACGTGGCAGTTTTGATGCAGCATGGCGAACCTATTGCTTATTTAAGCAAAGCGTTTGGTGTGAAGAACATGGGGCTATCCATTTATGGGAAAGAATTGATGGCCGTCCTTATGGCTGTGTCCAAATGGAAACATTATATGCAAGACTGCAATTCATCATTAAAACTGATCATGAGAGCCTCAAATATCTATTAGAACAAAAGATGACTTCCTTTCTACAAAAGAAAAGCCTAACCAAGTTGCTTGGGTTGGATTATGTCATTCAGTTCAAGAAGTGATGGGAAAATATATGGGCAGATGCTGTATCCATAGCCAAATACTATGGACCATTTTGAGTGATCTCCAAGGTGGGTGAGGTAGCTTATTAACTGGAGTTACCTTTGGATTCCAAGATTCATCCTGTTTTTTCATGTTTCACTCTTAAAGAAGCAAGCTGGCAAAGCAAACATAGTGCAACCATCATTGCCCACAGTGGACAACCTGGAAATAATAATAGGGCCTTTTCAAGTCTTACAATCCAGGACTATCCAAAGGAACGGTAAGTAAAACAAGTGTTGATTCAGTGGAATTACTCATCTGAAGAAGATGCAATGTTGGACGATGATGATTCTATAAAGGCCTAATTCACTGAATTCTTCCTTGAGGACAGGGGAAATTTGGAGGGAAGGGTATTGTCATGAAGTAACAGCTTTACGACAATCAAGGGGATGGGGGCATGAAGGGAATTCACTAACTTAGCAATAACTCGTGATGAAGAATAAGTGGATGTATTGATTCAGCAAGCAAATTGAAGTGTCACATCAGAAAGGAACCTGCAGAGAACAGAACAATAAGGCTTATCAACAATCAGCAGCTAGTTAGTTAATTATTAAAAGTGATCCTACTTACACGTAATCCATCCTCTAGAGTCATCCACGTGTTTAATAAATAACCAATCAAATTTGAAATTTAATCATCTGTTGTAAGAAAACATTGACGGGAAATTGATCAGATGTAACAGAAGGTGTATTTGTATTTAGTCTAAAAATTGTGAACAACATTGGAAATTTAATGAAAATTCTGATTCTCCTTTCCTTCTCTTTCCGATTCATCTTCTTCTGATTTCTCATCGCCTTCTCTCATTCTGTAGCTTTAATCTGAGATAATTCAGATTAATTCCCCTCAATTCAGTCGCTACACTACAATAACCCACAAAGGATAATTTTTTAAATTACAGAAAAAGTTAATTGACAATCTAAATATTGGTAAAATGGCCACACTTTTGGCTCTTTGTAGTATGTGACAAAAATGTATTCCCCAACGTGTGGACAATATCATTTGTAAAGATTTAATAACTTATATGAAATTGTTAGATAATTCTAATGAGAAAAGGTAGAAATACAAACAAAATTAGTTGAGATTAAGTCAGGTGTTTATTATTTGTTATAAGCATTACTTTAATGTTGACATATTTTTATTTGTAAGCATATAAAAGTCATTGTTCCAAAATAAAAAAATTCTCAAGAGGTCAATGTTAAGTCATAACCGTGGAAAATATTTCTCTATGCAGTGGGAAATTCTAAAAATATATTGTTGATGTTCTATGAGATTTCTAATATTCAATTCAAAGTTAGAAAATTTAAAACCTTCGTCTTCTATGTTTTTAGATGAAAAATAGACTAATTTGAAAAAGTTTTTAGATTTTTGGTTTTCCCGTAATATTTTCTTGGAATAATATTAGTTTTTCACAACTGAGCAAGCCCTCCACTTTTTCTTGGTTGTTTATAGTTTTAAAACACTTGTGATTAAGTAAAGAAGTCAAAATATCTACTTACAAATATCTTGTAACAAATTACAATAAGTACATCAGGTGAATTTTAGTGTTTAAAATAGATTTGATTGTAACATGATCACAGCCATTGCAATTCTACTTTTGTATTAGACACAATCTCATATGTGTTGTATAGCTGTATTGTTGATGCTTAGAGGGTGAATCTTATTGCAATGATAAGGTTGTTCTGTTGTAATCCAGGGGTCACAAGTTTAAATTATTAAAACAATCTTTTTGCATCATAGTAGTATGACTACTTTCACATGTACTCATAAGACTCCACAATGTGGAAGACTTGTATACTAGGCCCTATGTTGTTAAAGGCGTGCCTCAAGTGTGCCTAGTTGTGGTTCAAAGTTTGGTGCTTCAACATACTAGGGCGAGGCTCATTCTAAGAGGTGCATACTTTTTTTGCGGTTCAAAGTGTGTGCCTTATGTGCCTCATAGTTTTTTTTTTTTTTTTTGGATTGCTTTTTTTTTTTTTAGCAAAAATTGGTCATTATATAATTGCTACTTTTAATAGCAGCTTGACTTGTGAATTGGGATTGATGAAAACAATGAGTTGTTGATTGGAAGAACGGATGAAAATTTTGATGAGAATAATAAATTGCATTTGAGAATGATTTTTTGATAAAGGATTTTGTAACTAAAATTGTTAGACTAAATGAGGTTGAACATCATACTAAATTGAGGAATGGTATCTGATTGGAAGAATGGATGTAAATTTTGATGAGGATAATAAATTGTATTTGAGAATGATTTTTGATAAAGGATTTTGTAACTAAAACTGTTGGACTAAATAAGGTTGAATATTATACTAAATTGAGGAATAGTATAAACTTTGAGCGATATGTGCCTTTGGGCTATTCAAATGGAACTAGTTAATGAAGATTCTAACATAGAGAAACTAATATAAGATGAAGACATCATTCACACTAGTAAGCTAAGGAGAAGTGGATGATTTTTTATTTGATGATGACAAATATTACTATTTGCTATAAGTGTCCTAATAACAATGTTCAAGTTTATTAAAGAATTTTATTGTTTTCTTGCAATTGTGGTAAGTTGTNAAATAGATGCCATATGCTTCTCATTTCTTAGACTCTAGGCATGAATGGCTTCTTTCTTTTCGTACATCTCTCTAAGTTAGCATTTTTCGTCATTTGCAAACTCCAACAAAGTATCCCTAGATGCACTTTCGAAAAGGGCACACTGTAATTCTCTATTTGTGCAATGTGTAGCTTTATTTACTGCAATAATTTTAGCTACAAAACACAAGATATCATGCACAAATAGGAAACAATATTTACAAAGAGAAACTGAATTCTAAATTGAAGCACCAAATTGAACGGCCAAATTGAGAACTTTGACAAATAGAGAGGACTTAAAAAATGAAGAACACCCCAAAGAAAATCAAAATCCAAAGAATTGGCCACAAGAATCAAATCCATAGTTACAAAAAATCTGTAAGGTGGTCCTACTTCTGTTAATTGACCACCAAGGAATAGGAAATCAAACTGAGAAATTGAACTAGAAACCAAATCTAAGGTTTCAATTCTGAAAACCTAAACATGAACGTTGCAAGAAGGAATGCTGGCAGTGGTGGCAGTGACAAAGTATGGTTTGGTGTGGCTCTAAGACCTTCTAGACTTGTAAAATGAGAGGAAAATAGGAGCAAACCCACACATTAATGTGTGTCTATCCAGACTTATATAGTATAAAGTACTAAATCTACCTTACAAAAGAATATTCTACAACATATCAGAGTATATTTTCCTTCTATTCTAATAATGTTTTCATTATATTCTTACAAATAAAATTATTAGCACGTGAAATATTGGGCATGAATGGCTTCTTTATTTTCGTACATCTCTCTAAGTTAGCATTTTTCCTCATTTGCAAACTCCAGCAAAGTATCCCTTGATGCACTTTGGAAAAGGGCACACTGTAACTCTCTATTTGTACAATGTGTAGCCTTATTTACTGCAATAATTTTAGCTACAGAACCCTATGCTAATGAACCTTCCTAAAATGTGAATCCATTATATTCATCATGGTCACCATCTATTATTCTAATCAAACACTCAATTCATCGATGTCATTTTCACAAAGCGGTAGTATGAAAAGGTCATAATTGAATCCAATGGTTAATTTAAAAATGAGCAATTGTAAAACTCTAAAAACAATTCTATGAGGCCCTAAAGGCATGCGTCTCTGAAAATGAGCCCCACCTTGGTATATGAGAGGAGCTAGGCTTTGAGCTTTGATCCTAGTTGCATTTAACAATAAAAGAACACTGAAAGAGAGCAACATAACATTGTTTGCTACTTGAAATGAGAATCCAACACTAAAGAAAAAAATATGAAAACTTGTGGGTGCATAACTTGCATCTATCATGAATTATTAGTCTATGCAATACCTTGCAACTATCATCGTTGTGTGTAGTCTGGTAACAAATACTAATGTGTGCAATCTCCTGTAAAATGGAATGAAATATTGACTGATATCGGACTCCTCAATACCTTGATAAGATCATGATATGACACTGTATTAGGGTTATATTGTGGTACATTAGCGGATTTTTGAAATTATGGGCCAAGATACCTGATATTTGACTGATATATCACATAATATTTTCCTACCAAGTTCCAATTTCTCTCTCCCGAAAAAACTTTTACGGCTGATTTGTCCAATAATGTATCATCAGATATGACGAATGCCAATGCCAATGTCAATATTTTCATCCATGCTTGGTGTATGCAATCTATTACATAAAAATTGAGAGCAACAGGGAAACTGAGCGAAATGGAGAGAAGAGCCTGCTCACACTGTTTACAGGCAGTGTTCATGCTCACTGACTAGGCAACTATTCAGCACAAAGTTCCAGGCATTGTTGATGTGCTGTTATAGGTACTGTTCCTGCAGTATTAGAAGTCCTCCAAAATCTGAGGTCCTTATGTGAAACAAGGGTAGTCAAAGCTATGACTCGAAATTAGAAGCACATGGAACAATGAAAAAAATTTGGGTGCAATCCTGTGGGTCTTACTAAATTCCTAGCGACCCCACAAGTAGTACCAAAAGACTAGTTTGCCAACAACCGAAGACTTCTGTCACGGGAAAGTATCAGCAGGAGGAAGTCCTTGATAATTTGTTAAAATATGAAGACATGTTATCAGAGAGTGGTTGAATAACATAAAATGAATACCTGGATAAATTATATCAAGTTAAATCCAAAATTTAAATATGAAATATTTCTCTCTGATATCCTAATCTTAAATAAATATTGTTGTAGGATTTTTTTTGTAATTTTATCACAACAATATCTTTAACAATTAATGATGCCCCAGTTGAGGTTTGATCTGTAATCTGTAGGTGCCACTTAATTAAAAAAAGACACAGACTGGGGGAAGGGGAGGTACTTTTTTCCTCATTTATTTGTTTTTTTTTTTTTTTTGGCTGATGGTGGAAAGATGGGTTGAGGTTGGTTGCTGAGAGAAGGAGAGTGAGCCTGGCTCTAAGTGGACTTGTTTATTGCTGTGCTAGTGGAATGGAAGACCACAAAATTGAAGGGGGATCAATTGAAAGAAATTCCTTGTGGTATTGAAATTCAGCATGAAATAGATTAATATGAATTAAATTCTTGTAAGGTGTTGTTTATTGTTGTGCCAGTGCAATAGAAGACCACAAAATTGAAGGGGGATCAATTGAAGGGATTTCCTTGTGGTATTGAAATCCAGCATGAAATTAAATTGATATTATTTAAATTTTTATTAGGTTGTTTTCTCCAACTGCTGTTGCATCTCATGCAGTGATGATGGGACTCTAATATCATTGTTATTATCAAGAGGTGAGTAGAGAACTCATCTCAGCCCTTCTATCACCAACTTGGGTACTTTGTAGCTCCTTAAATGAACAATAAGTGGACACAAAATTTTTCCACCTCTCTCTCTAGTGTAGGATGCATGCTGCAGTTGAGAATACAATTCATTACTGGGCTGATCCTGTGGCTTTTTCAATGATTTGTGTCTATTTGTGATTTTTTTTGGATAATAAGAAATTTGCAAACTATATTTTCTTCAAGTATAGTGAGAAAATAAAGGCGGTTACAATCAGAGTGAGAAAATAAAGGCGGTTACAACAATAGGATCTGGAGTAACCAGATTTTTTAATTAGCTCAATCAGAAACTACTCAATAAAAACCTTCAAAACAAAAGGAACAACAAAAGCAATACCAAATTACATATTGCACTCAGATCCACAAGTATAGGCAGTAGAGAGTTTAGGGACTGTCAATTGCATTACCAAACACTCTGCTATTCCTTTCTTTGCAGAGGTAGTACTAGTTGGCTGCTGCAGCAAAGTTGCTCTATTTACCATCTCTTCTTTGGATTTCCTTTTGGTGGTTCTAATCAGCCAAGTGATTTGGTTTTACCATGAGCAGTAGTTGTGTTGTAGGTGGAGACAATTCATTAAAGCATTGAACAGAAGCCCTACTTTAGGTGGGTTCTGGGCCTCACCTTAAAACCTGACAGATTGGACATATTCGAGGAAAGCATTTTAAGTACCTATCTAACCCATTAAGTCATCATGACCCCAGCAAGGCCACTGATCCCTCCAACATCTCTAAAAGCAGTTCTAGAGCCAAAGGTCATAGTTTCCGACGAGCAATCAAATAAATTCTTCAGGGAAAGGTGCCTGGGAGAAAGAGTGGGAGGTTCCCAGAGAACCTTTGCAATCTTTAAACACCTTCAGATTCTCTTCCCTTCATTGTGAAGTGCCTTAGCCAAGTCATGCAGCTCCCATGCTATGCTCATAAGCTCTGTCCTGTCCTACTCCATTTTATCCATCTCAAACACATTACACAGGCATTGGAGTGGATGTCTTGGGGCAACCCTCAGAATTCTTACTATCAGTTGTCTTTTTGGCTGCAGTATTTTTAGATCCTGATATCATCTGGAGAAGGCTCCATCCTTTGGCAAGATGGGCAGTAACAGATCTTCGATGTAATGAATGTCCGAAAGGCTTCAGAGCCTATGTCAGTATGTTATGTTTGTGTGCAGGTTTGGGGTTTGGCACAAGTGGTTCCAACCCGAGGCAATAGAACTGGACCACAGAAGAGGGTGGAAGTTAAAATTTGGGGTTTTCTCTCAAAGTCCAGCATTTTAGAGACATGAACTGCAACAGAAATCCCATTGAAGTTGCGTGGTGTGTTTGCTATTCAGAATAAGGTGGGAATGAATACATGTTACCTAGGAATACAGTGAAAATAAATAATATTGTTTGGTTTTGCAGAGAATAACTATTTCATCAGAAATAATTATTGCCACTATCACCACCACTGCAGCCATTACCTCGAGAGTCACCACCACCTTCAGCCAGTGGTGGTGGCCGCTGTCCATGGAAATATTTATTCATCTAACTCTGAGAATAAACAACCTCATCTTTCACTTGATATTAGTTATTTTGACTACTTTGGTTATTGCTACTCCCTAGGAATGATTATTTGCACACAGAAAATTAAATCTAGTGAGAGAATATAAATTATATGGAAATATGACTGATTGGAATAAAAAAGAAAAAAAAACTCAAACCGAACACCATGTTCGCACTTGTAGCAAGAAGCTCCCTTTGGTGGAATGGTATGCTTTCCTCGGGTCTATCTTCATCATCACTTTTGGAGAAATTTCTGGTCTGTAGTAGTTCATAGCATAGACTACCATAACCTTCTTCATTATCACATTGATGACGTTAGAAGTTATTGAAAAAATATACTTTACAATGAAATTAGCCTAATGTCACCACTTAAGTAGGAAATGCAACTTCAGGCACGAGAGTGATAGAAGTAGCATATATCATTCTCAAAAGCTTACCTCTGTCCAAAAACTGTTGCATTGACTGGATTACATCCTCTCTGCAAATTGACATGGGTTTACTAGTGTGGTTTCAGCTGTATAGGTGCGTCATTGATCCCCAAGTTTCTCTTAATGAATCATGCAGTATATCAGCAGGCTCAGTCTTTTATTGTCCTGAATACCAGAGGGAAATTTCTTTTAATTTGTCATATTGCTATCTCTCAACAAGGACAGCCTATGAATATTTTCTCATTTGTTGTTAAATGCCCAAGATCGCTAAATTTTGGGGGCAGCTCTTTCACATGGTTGTGCAATTAGTCTCTTTACTTGCAGATACTGCTTGTTTCACGGTTATGCAAACTCATCTTTTCAACTCATTGAATCATTTGTTCGTTTGCATTTTCTTCTAACTTATCCTTGCAATCTCTCGACAAGGACGCTGTATTGATATTTTCAAGCATGCAGCTAAATGCAGTCTTCTGACCTGAGTTGCTAAATTTTGTGGCAGGTCTTTCATGTGCGGTGGTTCAACTGGTCTATTTATTTATGGATACTGCTTTTACTACTACTATGCACGGTCTAATATGTCTGGGTTCTTGCAAACATCGTTTTTCTTCGGCTACATGGCTTGCATTTGCTATGGCTTCTTCCTCATGCTTGGAAGTATTGGCTTTCGTGCGGCTTTGCTCTTTATCCGTCATATATACCGGTCCATCAAATGCGAGTAAGTAGCTGGTTCGATTTGCAGGCATCAGATGGATACCGTGGTATTTTCCCCCCTCCAAGTGCTGCCTTATGTTCAACGAGCTCAGCAACAGAGCTGATCTTCCTGTGGCCTTAATCCCAAGGACCAGTGCGAGTCATCTGAAGCCTTGATTCCAGATAAGTAGTATGTTTTTTTGGTTTTTTTCAAAGGACACTTGTTGCAGAGGAAATGTGGTTTTTTTGTCAATGCACTGTGCAAAACCGAGAGCCATCTTTACGTGAAACTGGTTCTCTGTTCCGGTATATCCGTGAAATATTTCCCTTAGATATTCTCTGTTCAGGTATTAGCCTAAAAGAAACCCAAACCTAAAGCCTCAAACACAAAGCAAAATATTTAGCGTGCCCTTCTCTCATTAAGTAAACCAAATTTATTGGGCGTTGAAATTGAACTCAAATTACATTTCAAACTCTTATTAAAAAAAATAAAAATACATTTCTTACTAACAGCCAGTTTGTCCATGCTGCAAAATCTGGTTAAGTTTTAAAATGGGTACCTTACCAATTTATTTATCATTATCGTTATAATTATTACTACTACTGCTAATGTTATTATCATCATTGTCATTATGCTT
>JAODPA010083589.1:0-25639 GCA_025585075.1 Nepenthes mirabilis | reverse complement strand
TTTTACACTATCAAAATAAAACTCGAAACTCTAATGAATCAGAATTTTTACAGGATTAAAAAATTATTTTCTCAAATAATTTTCTATATTCCCCTAAGACAGATAACAAATGTCTATTTATAAACTAACATAACAGAAGAATTACATTTTGATGCGTCTTTGAATTCGAATTTCGAACAGATTCGGGTTGATCCGCTTGTCTGATTTCGATTCTGTTCACTGAGTTTGGATTTTGCACACCACTAAAGCCAACGAGAGGTCAGTGTGTCGGCGAAAAGTTATCCCACTGAAAACACTCCGACGCTCAAATCAGCAAACAGCCTTCGAAATCTGGAAAGGTAACTGAAAATGAGAATTGAGAGAGTAAATGTGAGAGTGCGTGAATTTTCGGATGAAAGAGAAGCAATGCTGTCTCTTGAATCTGGACGGTGGGTGAAGGCAGTAGGCGTCTCTCAACAGGAAGAGCGCCCGTATACCTTTGATTTGTATTCTTTCTCTCAGCACGTTAGGATACTTTGCAGAGAGAGAGTACGAAATCTTCGTCGAATGCATAGTCGAGAGCGTATATTTGTGTAGCAGAGCGCAGTAGTAGGCGTAATAGAAGGCGTGAGTAGTTGTTCGCATGCCCTGAGCGAAGACCCTAGGGCTCTTTTTTAATGGCGGCTGGGAGATCTTCCTGGATTGGAAGGTGTGATCCCATACACCATATTTAGGCGGCCTTCCTTGTAAGGAAGGCACGCGTCGCCTAATTAGTTGGGATTGTTTCCTTCTCTGGCGGGTAATATCTTTCCAAATTTTTTGCCTTACTTTTGAGTATATTACCATTGGAAGGCTCCTCTTGGTAGGAATTGGGAAGATCTGGCACCTTCCTTATGGGAAATGCGCCGATTTTATCAACGTCTTTTTTGGAGCTAGTTGGATTTATGGAAGGCGTAGAGTTAAGAAAATAGCCGTTGCTAACTGCCTATTGGAGCGTGGACCCAAGTGGGCCATGCCCTTGAAAAACGTTTTTTATTCTTAGCATGTTGCTACAGTGATTCTGGTCACGCACGGATTGACCGTCCTGAGCGCGAATAGGCCGCCTACCTGTGCCTCAATCGGTCAACATTGGCATTGACCATCTGATGCATGTTTGGGCCTTTTAGGAATTTGACCCTCATTTCCTGTTCGGTTAATGTCGACTGTCCAACAGTAGATTTGAGCCACCTTTGATTATTAGGCTAGCCCATTTACAGTACACCCATCATATTTAAATAAATAAAAGTTAAAATTTAATTGATTAACATGACAGTTACGATTCAAGTTAACGGGCAAAGAATCATCAAAAATATCTTCCAAATATCACATAAGTGCTGTGTACAAACCGCATAGATCCATCATTAACGTGTGCCAAGTTTATACTAAACAATTGTATCTGTTTGCATCTTTCCTCAAATTGTGCCTATTTATAACGCTTCTAAAGAGATACGTATGCTCGAATCAAACTTCGTTTCAACAATTACGTTAATTTGAATGATTATATGTATTTGTACAGTCGTACCAATTCAAATATTTTTCGATTTCTTCCCCTATTTTTAAAAATATCTCACATGCAGAGGGGCTAATTACATAGAATTGTTACTAAATATGTGAGATATTTGCTTGCCTTCATGGTGTAGAACAGCTTGATTCCTGGTTTTCCACTTTGGCTTGATCTGATTCGTTGCTTGCTTGATTCAATTCGTTAACACAAACCAGCTTTAGTAACAATTGCATATACATATAGAACCTAAGACCCACAAGACAAGATACAATTGAATGAAAAAACCGAACCTGAAAAGAATAATTTTGTATTCATTATTCGAATTTTGATTTTCAGATTGGGTCTTTGCTGGTCAAAATAAAAGAATGAATTCGAGCACTTGGCAAATAATGTCGGAAGATGCACATACAAGCGACAAAATCAAAGTCCGTCAGCTAGAAAAATCGAGCTTAACTTAATCCGATCAACCTGCCCACACAAAAATTCAGGCCTGCTTAACAGTGCACAGGCACTGATTCAAGAAGCTGCTGATCTTTGACAAATATGCGTCAGGAAATGCCCTGTAATGATCTACATGTGGCGATGATTCAAAGTTGAAGGAACATACCATTCTCCTGGCCCTCCTCTGCTCCTCCATAAATAACTCCACCGAACGAAACGGAATGATCTTATCGGCTGTGCTATACAAATAAAGCTGCGGACAATAAGGCTGGTTTTCTGATAAGACGAGCAAAATCTTGGTTAATCTCCTGTTAGATGAAGAAAATATTAGCATCTGCCATCAGGCACAGTCTTATATACAAAACTGGAGAAATCAGTCAGGAACTTAGGTTTCATAGACGATGATTATCGAAACTAACATACATCTTGGGTTGGCAATATTAGATACGACATGATAACATGACATGAAATAAAAGAGTTTCAATTTGTATCAAAAAAGCGTTTGTAATTTACGGGTCAACATCTTTATAACACAGAATAATCATGTTATTTTGTGATGGCAATGACAACCTGAGAAATCAATCAGTAACTTAGGTCTCGTCAATGATAATTATAGAAACTGACATATATCCAGGGTAGGCAATATTAGATATGACATGAGAACATGACACAATAAAAAGGTTTAAATTTGTATCAAATGGGTTTGTGTCATTAATGGATCAACACATTTATGGCATGAAATAATCGGGTCGTGTTTAGTGTTGACGTGTTAACTCGAAAATAATACAAAATGACATAATAACAAAGTGTTGGGGTAACATGGTTATAAACTAACACGGGTAAAATCCATTTATCCATCCAAATTTGTCTAATAAACGTGTAATGGACGATGTACTATAAACATGCCTTATGCCGTCATATTAACCTGATAAATATGCCTTTTGTCACTCAAGCACAACCTGTTTAGCTGCCTGCATATTGTATTAGCTTCAACGGTAGATTGTTTAGCTTCAATTGACTGTATCCAAAGCCATTACAATTATTCAATAAATGGGTACTGGGTGAACTTTGATGTAATATAACTGAAGACAAATTCTATATACGGTAGATAAGGTTGATCCATTAAAACTGAGATGCATAGTTCCAGACCATGAAAACAAATTCTATACAATATAAGGATAAGGTAACGTAAATCTGACTTTCCATAGACACTACAATAGGGGAGACTCGTTCACTGAGTCACCTTTTTTCATCAATTTATGGATAAGGTCGAGATTATTACTGCAAACTTTATCATGCTATTTGAAATGAAACTAAACATTGTGCTACAAAAAATGCTGTGTCTACAAAAATTGTGCTTTCTGATCCATCTTTTATCTTTATGGCATAGTTATTTCAGCTATGCATGGGTGTGATGCAGATTACTCTGCTTATCTCAATCTTTGACGTGAAACTATCGATGAGAATACGTATCTGTATCGGCATGCCCCAATGTGAATCCAATACAATATTCATCAGGCTTTTTTTATGTTTCGTATCACTCTTCAAAGCTTAAATTTTAACTTTTTAAATATATCTAAAATCCTAAGAAGTATAAATCCATATATTATATAGAGGTATAAAATATATACAGATCAGAAGATTTGGGGGTATTTTTAATGACCCAGAAGGATATCCTAAATCCACTATTTTTAGAGTCATGCTGCATGGGTGTACAGTCGATAGACAGTTTTTGCAATGCTTGTTAGTCATAGGGATGCGAGGAAGGGGTAGAATAGGGAAGGGATGGAAGAAGAAAAGAAAAAGGGAACAAAGAAAATCATAGAATAGAAAAGAGGAGGAGAAACACAATTTTCTCGGTAATAATTCAGTTCATCAATTGCTTTGAAAACAATAAATTAGAGTTTTAATATAGATATTTTACTTTATACTCTTAGGCTAATTAGAAAACAAACATTATTTTTAATTAATAACAACCTAAAATTAGAAAATATCGTAAAGAAATATGATCTTCTATTAATATTATAGAAACTATCAAAATAATGACAAAATATGGAAAAAAATTTGACAAATAAATTAATAAATCAAATCTAAGGAATTCCAATGTCAATATCTATTAACCATATTCGTAACACAAAAAGAGTACTTACCGGTTCACGTCAGGCAATTTCAAAATAAAAGAGAATGCAGCCTCTAAAAACAAGAGAAGCAGAATTTCAATTGTCGATATCATCTTTTCCATCATTTTTGGTCCATTAACATCTAACTCTCCACCCTCAACTGAAGCATTTACTGCTTGGTTGCGTTTCTTTAACAGAGCAGCACCAAAACCAGCGGCCCAAATCTGAAGCAATTTGCCAAAAGTATCACACAACAGTCAACAACAAATCCAAAAGGAAAGCTAGCAGCAATCTGTGTAGATAAATGCAATGACAAGAATGCATTGAAGCTGAAAGTGTGTATCTGTGTTGAATTACAGTAATGGCTGATGACATTACCACATACATGCCAAAGGAATTCATAAAAATATTCTCAACTTTTTCCTTATTTTCTAATTATATTCTTAACTTTTATTTTAAAGTTTTTATGGGCATCATCATATGACTCAAAATGATACCAATTTGACTTTTTTTTCCTTTGCATATAATAGAATCGGTATCAAAGTAAAAAGTAAAAAGTTGATAACAAAACTAGAAAAAGTAAAAAGTCGACAAAATTTTGGTATTTTTCACATGCTCAAGTATATATATCATTTTCATCTCACCCCCCTTGTGCAAGACGGGGGTTAGGTAAGATAAAAATAGGATATACATTTAGAATAAAAAATATTTACCAAAAAGTCTAGAATAACCAATTGAACATAAAATCATCTCAAACAACTTCATTCCTCAATGCCTGTATGAAGAAAGAGCACTAGTCAGGATCGTTCAAGTGGTAGAACAACCACTCTTTCATAAGAATGACCACAGTTCAACTCTTATTTTTTGTGCGTGTAAATTTCATTACTGATTATTTAGAAAAATACATAAAAGATGGCATTATACATCAATATCATTCTATATAAAGGAACACTAACTGGGACAAAATTCCACAATATGGGGATGGGCTAAGTATATGGTATGGACTTTAAATAACCTCTTTTGTCATTCAACTCAATTCTGGGCAATATATTTTCAAAGTGAAGACCAATCAAAACTGTTTTTTTTTTTCTTTTTCTTTTTCTTTTCATTACCTCACACCATGCTTCCTAGGCCTAAAACCCTCACACTTTCATTGCCTCTAACCTAACTTGAAGTTCCCAATGTCATTGTATAGAATCTCAAAAGTAACTAAGCAATTGGGGATTTCAGCGTTATAACTCTAGCAACAATAAATGCCAGAGAAGATGATGCAAAAGGTAACCTATTTACAGTAATGTCTTAGCACTTTTCGGCTCTTGCTTAATTTATACATTTATTTACTGTTAGTTGTGTTTATTAGTGTGCCAAACCCAAGGGAAGAATTTAGAGACAAAAAGAAAGAAGATGATTGGCCTTCACAGAATCCCAGCAGAGCTCCCAGCTCTTATATTCAACAAATAATAATGGCAGCCATCAAATTCCTAAATAAATTAAAAGGAAAGAGGACTAGCTGCATGAGAAGAAAAAGAATAAATAAAATAATATGTGCTGAAGAAATAAAAAATCAGTTCTGATCATCTGGCAATGGAAGGAAAGCAGCAACCAATGCTTTGTGAAGAAAAAAGAAAGCAAGCAAATCTTGCAAGAAAACGAGAGAAAAATGCCTTGTATAAGAACAGGAAAGCAACCTAACTTGTGCAAGAAGGCAACGAAGAATCAACAATTGGAGGGAAAAGTAATGAAGGTTGGCACACACACAACTTAAAAGTCTCCCTATATATTCAAAGCAAGAAATGGTTGCAGGGAGAGGGAAAAAAGGGGCAGCAGTCGGCATGTGAAGGCCGATATTTTTTAATTTATAATTTATAACATTATTATTATATATATTTGGTCAATTTGAAAAATAATTATATAATAAAATTTGAGAAAAAAAATAGATTAAGAGGAAATAGACTCGGCGCTAGTGTCACGCTCGTGCGTATTTGAGGCAATAGCAGTGTGCCTGATGGGTCTATAGGGCACTTATGCATGGATTGGAAAGAACATGTTGATGTTTGAATTACATTAGATGCCGCGCTTGTGCACACTTGTGTGTAAGTATGATGTCTAATACGCACCTATCTAGTGCTCGTGTGCCACTTTAGTACACACGACCATCAACGCCTGTTGTCGGTCATTTTCGCAAGAAGAAGCGAGAGAGGAGAGAGAAAGAAGAAGAAGAAGAGAGAAGGAGAAGGAATGAGATTTTTGAATTTTTCCGAGTTAGATCTGCTAAATTAAATATTTAAGGTAAATATTTTTAAACTTGTTTTTTAATCTATTTTATAAATCCTTCGATTTTGCTTTTGATTTTTGTTTTACTATACATATATTTCATCCATTACCCCCCATTTCAAATATTGTTATATACAAGTATTTTTCATTAAGCATTTTAAATTTTTATTTAGTTTTATCGAATGTTTGTAGGTTTTGTTTGCATTTCACAAAATAAGTCAATATTTTGAATACTATGTTAGTATATGAAAAGATTAGTGAAGAAAAGTTATGAAATTTGTGCATTTGGCATTATATGTTAATAGTCTATGCAAGTGTTCAGTAAGGACTCTATTTTGACATTTAATCTAAATTTGCACTTTCCTACAGGGAGAAAAGTTTCGTATTTATATTTTTTTCACAGAGTGAAAAAATTTTGAGATTTGTTATAAAATCCTCTGTTTATTATTTAATTGAGAACTATTATAACAAATTGATGGAATAATATATTCAAACGTTTTAGTATATTAAGTTTACTTGAGAATTGTACCTCTCATTTATGAGTGGTAGAATAAGGAGGCATCAAACGCCGTCTATAGGAAGTAATTTGTAGACAGTCCGCATATGAGTCTATATAGCAGTATTTTAGCTTAAGATTATTGAGAGCATGTGTAATCTTTCCTCTAAGTTGATCTTTTGGCCATTGGTTCTCTGATATAGTATGATTTGATATTCAAGATTTGACATCTTCAAATTTGTAGATTTTGACATACTATTTGGATTTACCTGATTTTGAACATTTTAAACTTTCAAAATTATATGATTTGGATTTTGGATGATTTCATATAGCTTATATTATTTGATATTCACATATGTGTTATAAGCTTTGCATACAAAATTATGACCTGGACTACGTGTTTGGAACATTGGATATATTGGATTTCATTGGTGTTTACAATTTTCTACCCTTCTATCTGTTTTATGTACAAGATTTACACATTATATATATATGTACTTGTTAAGTTTCAGATTTATGATTTGCTATATTTCTAACCCTTTTAGATTAGATGGTATTATATTACTTATAGGATTTGGATAGAATAAAATTAAAAATTTTGTTTATTTATATTTGTATTTCGAATTGTAATTTTAGACAAATATTCGGGATTTATTGTATGTTTTGATGATCACAGTTCTGTATTTTTTGTTGTGATATTGGATATTTATTGGATTTTTTTCTTACAGATAAATCTGGTTAGAGCAGGTTGTTATTTTATTTGAAGACTGAATAATATTCAATTCGGTTTGGTCCTATGTCCGCTGCTATTTATTAATATCATTTTGTTTAGATTCTTATTGATTTGTGAAGTCTAATATGATATTTGAATTATTTGGGTTTTAATCATTTATAAAAAAAATTTTAGTGGGGTTTCTTCATCATTATTTATTTCCTATTTGTGCAGGGGTTATGACACGGCAACTTCAGTAAAATGTTTTCAAAAACAACTTAGAAGCTATGACAACAAAAATCATTCTTTTTGTAAGCTGTTTCTACATCAATTAGGATTGAAAATTAGATCAAGTAATTTATATTTGTAGTAAAATTTAGAGAAACAACTAAAGTTGTTCAATTGTTGAAATTCATCTTTGGCTGCTAAAGTTTCCGTTTGGCTAAAACAAAGTTGGTCTTGTTCTGCTTTTGTTCTTCCAATTGCAGTAAGGTGTTTTATTTGTTGATGTTTCAATTTTTGATTCATCAACTTACTTGATATTAGAACCTCAGTTTATTTGAATAAAAGCATTGAACTTTGGTTAGTTGATCCTTCTAATTGTTAAAGCAAAGCTCGAATCTTTTATTAAGTTGTCATTTCTTTCATTCATTGTTTGCAAGCTAATCATCTTGATCTAAGCCAATTGACAATGGAGGGAATGATATGATTATGAAGTTATACCCTGTTGATGCTTCTTCTTCTTTTTTTTTAATAAAAGAAGCTGATGATTAATTTAAGTTGCAATTTGAAGACTCAATTAATATCAACTAAATTTAGAATTCTATTACATTCTACTATGAGGTCCATGATAGTTTGATATATTAGGTTCTTAAATTACTGGAATTATTAGTTTGAAAGAATTGGTCAAAGCCTAGATCAATCATCTAGTCTAAGTGATGTTTAATGTTAAATTTTCTGAGGCACTAACACTAATGATATTTTGTCTTAAGACAAAGATTGATAAAAATCATCATTTTGATTCATTGAACAGGATATATGTCAAGACACTCCCATCACATTTGATTCCAAGTTCTTCCATTTTCTTTAAGCTTAAATTCATTCACTTACTACTGTTTAGCCTGATGAATTAAAAGGGAAAGAAGCGATTTACACTATAAAGGCAAGGTGGTGTACATACTGGTCATGAAGACTCTAGCATTACTAATTGCCCGTAAAAGGAGCAGAAAATAAACTGAGGAAACTGGCAAGCAGAAATATCACAATGTGAAGGCAGCTGTTATTAAACATGGAAATACGCTATTCTGAGGAAAGCCTTTGAAATAAAATCTGTGGTAGAGAAATTCTCTTTGGGGTCTAATAGCCAGAACTTCCATTTTATGTAACCAAGAATACCAATTCAGAGATATCTATCATTTGGCTTTCCAAGTAACTTGGCAAGCCTTGGATCAACCATTTTAATTTGCCTGAGTTTGAAAGACTTGTAAGCAGAACTTTGGAAAGCCACACGGATCAATGGCAAAAAGAATTCAGAACCAATGTGTTGAACAAAGGGTTATTTTTACTGTTTTGTGCCATTTTCTGAATTATTTGGTCTGGAAGGTATAAAAATGTCTTTGGCAATGGGTGAAATTATGGATGAAAATATCAATATAGGTATCAGTAACAGTAATGGTATCGCTTACGGCCATATTGGTATTAAACATATTAGATAAGAAGGAAAAATTTTCTAAAAATTACAAGTTGAAAGGCCTATCGGCAGATATATTACTTGCATCTAGTTGATATCTGAATATCAACTAGCACATTGAGATATATTGCTGATACAAAAATATATCGTAATATTATTGCAGTATCAGAGACTTTGATATTAATATATATCGGCCGATATTTATATTTGAAAAATAAAAATAAATATCCTCGCTCTGGCTTGCCAGTAATGACGAGAATTCTTAATTTCCACTAGCCATTGTTTAAAGGTCAAGCAGTCGCCTCTATAATGGATAAGATGGAGGCCTCTAGAACAGATAACACATTTAAGATGTAGTTGTCTCGGACCAGTTGCAGATGTAGTCTGCCAACCTATCCGTTCCATAGCAATTTTTAAGCATTTCAGATAAGGAAAGGAAGATAATGATCACAAAATACTAATAGTAACATGAAGTGGAATCCCCTCAAATTCCGCAATATGTGAGCCTCATGCACTGTGCCATGAGATGACCATGTGAATGAATGTAACCAATAGGTTGCACGTGAATAGCATAGTTTTCAAATGTATCAAATGATTTACAACACCTAGGAGAAGTAACATCGAATTTGCATAAAACAGTAAGGGCAGTTTTGACTCATTAGGAATCAATCCAATGGTTTCTGATATTATTGTAATTCAAACAATTTAATACAGCAGATAATTTTGTGACTGCCAGCAGGTTTATAAAGATGTATTTTGGGGAAGATTTCTGGTGGAAGTTTATTTAGGATCAGAAAAGTTGAGATTTTGAGTTTTCTTAGAGTCTAGGATAAATTAGCAAAATAGGTGAGACTTTCTTTTTATAAATTGCGTTATTATCGTGTTTTTTTGGAAGTGGAATAAGAGTTGAGAGTTTCAGAAAGTGTAATTCGTTCTTGATTAGGGAGGTTCCCCATCAAGCAGCCCACATTGTAGAACCCAAAACGGGTAGGAGAGAGAAATGGGGAGGGGCATAAGCAGGATATTACCCAAGATTTATAGTGGACCCCAAACAAAGCCTAGAGACTAGAGTCCCACAGTAGACAGTTACACAAATCCGCTTTCACTATTCCACTTGATTTAATATAATATTATCTAAAAGTATAAATAATTTTAAATTATTTTCAATCACATCAGTGTAAACTTTCCTAAGTCTGCATCTCTCTCTCTTTTCTCTAATCATAACTAACACCCCTTTCCTCACAGGTGTTTCATTAAACATACACTTCAAGTGTTCGAACCACCATAGAAGTCCTTCCTTCATCTTTTATTTATAAGTACGATTATAAACATTTACAAATAACATCATTCATTATATTATCTGTTAGTGTGACTCCACTCATCTATAAAATAAACCTCATGGATGTAATAGCGCTTGTCTCATGCCAAATCTTTCAACTTCATCTAAATTTCATAATTATATATCACACTTCCATAAGAAAAGACCACAACATGGCCAATCATCCTCTGCATAACATATAACAATTAATAAGCATTTTCTTTTTAAATCACAGTGAAGAAGAACAAGGGGAGAACCTGAGGGTTCAGCTCCGGGGCTCCTCCTGAATCAACTATACATCCCCTGATCTTCTTTAAAAGATCTGGTTTGTCCTGCAAACGACTAAGAATAGCACCATATCTGCGAAGGCACCAAAAAACCGCAGATTGTGAAGAACAATCAGTAGGTGAAACAAGGAAAACAAGTTGGCTAACTCGAACAAACTAGATCATGCCAATTACCACAATAATCTAATAAAACAATGTGCCCAATACACTCAGCAAAGAATCACTAATAACAGCCAAATTCATAGTAAACCTCCAATTATTCTCCATTGCATCTGAATCCACCAAAACAGCCAATGCCCACTTTATAGGAGTAGTAGTGGCAGAACCAATTTTTTGTAAGATTTCAAAAACAGAAATGGCATTACAGCATAGCCCGCCTGATAAATAATAATATATATATATTTTTTGCCAAAGATATAAATACCCACAAACCACAATTCCCAAAATCATATTCACTTATCTATCCTATTTTCCAGATACTTCTCCCTCCAGCAGCACGCCCTCTTTTCCTCTCAAATTCTCAACTGATTCCTTTGAAGTCTCAATTCATCTTTCCCTCCTCTCACCATCAATTTCTCTTGCCTCACCGTCATGCCTTTTTGTATAAGATAGATTCATCTATTATTACACCAGCTTCAAGCTCATCTACTGAATTCAGTCTTCCGCTTCCGTCAATATACGCATATGCTAAATCCTCCTATACAAGGAAATGGAACTGAAATTGATTTTGAGGTTACGACAAAAGTTGAAACCGAAATTCAAGATTTAACTGCGAGTTATTACAATACGCATCCTATCCTATTCATATTGTAGCTAATAATATGAATGTTCTTGTAACAGTCCAAACCACCGATAACCAAATATGCATAAAAGTAACCAAGATCGGTGATAATGCTTTAGTGGCAATTTAAGCGTCCAAGCACGGCAGAAATGAAGAATTCAGGTAAAGAACATCATTCGAGAGAAGACAAGCAACCTACGCAAGCCAGCCGGTATTGCTAAACACGTGAAAAATTAAACATCGTTCGCGGCCATCGCTATCCGGCTTCATCAACCATAAAGCAAGCTGGTTCATCAACTCACTAATGCGATTTTGGACACTTCTCCCCAAATCAAACCTAAGCAAATTTCGGACAGAAACAGCAAATGTCACTGCACTCATTCCCTTCGATGTGTAGATTTCAGCGTACCTCTTCAAGTGCTTAGGCTCCGCTCCTAACCAACCTAACAACACAGCCGTCACCAGACAATCTCTCTCTCCTAAAGCAGATGCTCCATCGCCATTAATTGGCTTTGAAGCTCCATACCAGCTGATCGATCCGCCGTCGTTCAAGCAAGTGTTCAGCCGATTCAGGTTACTGAAGTGGTCGGGTTTAGAGCAGGAGGATGAGCGAGAAAGCGGGAACCCTAATGGGTAGGAATTCGGAAATGACAGAAAGGAAGAGTGTGCTGTAGTACGTGAGATAGCAGTGATGACGGAAAGTGGAGACAGAGAAATCTTTCGGGAACGGTGGACATGCAGAAGCAGAGGCGGCGGCGGCGATCGGTAGGGAAGATTTATTCCCGTAAGGTATCTGAGAGAATGGGTTTTAGTGAAGACCGTGCTTGAGATCGGCCGGTTGAGATTCAACGGATTAAAAAATCCCAGTGATGCCTCCATTATTTCTGAGAATTTAGCAATATTGAAATTGCAAGACTTAACTGAATCAACCGAAACTGACAATTAAGAAAACAAGCTTCCAACAAATCATTAATGGCGTAAAAAGTTATCGGAGAGCTGGCCGCAACCGGTGACCGGTGCTCCTCGCTTTTACAGGTATCTTGGATTCCCTGAGGATCTCAATCCCAGTTGCCATGGGAGCTAATAAGATAACAAACTGAATTTTTTATTAATCATATTATATAATTTTTAGATTTTATTAAAATTAACTATTATCACTTCAAAATTATTACTTTCATAAAGTTTAGTACGATGACGATGATAACAATACAAAGAGGGGTGTTTGCAACAAGAAGGCTAAACTCAAAAAACTATAGCAATATTGGGAAAAAATTACAAAAATTATTGTCACAAATTGTTAGGTGACACAATAAAAATACATTTAATGGATTCGATAAATTCGGCTTATACAAAGAGCCTACGAATGAAAGATAGATCCTGTAAAAAGTCGCCCACGTCATGGCCAAAGATGGGCCATCTCGAGAGAAAGGCCCAAAACAAAATGGTTGGAATGAGGACCCGTCAGATTGTTGCTCATTGATAAATATCATTTGTAACTGGTTAGGAAAAATAAAGGCAAACCGATTACAATGGTTCATAGGCTATGAAGGAAGTTAAAACTATCCTTCAAATATTATAAATATTCCGTCATTACTCTACAGTAAAAAAAATCTGAATCTAGAAAAGGGAGGCCTAAAATAGGGAAGAGCAAGCCCTCCTTCTTGGAAGCCTTCTCTCTTTTCAGGAGGCCAACCTTACCCTTTGTCTAGAAAGTATCACCTTAGAAATCCAGCCCTCCATCCTAAAAGACCATCTAGGAGACTTGTCCTCTTTCTAAAGGTATCTCATTCTGTTCAAGAGGCATATTTTTCATACCTTTAAGTCATCCTTCAATCGGATGCTTCTTCAAATCGCCCCTCAATCAGACATATCTCTAAACCACCCCTCAGTCAAGCGCACCTGAACGTTCAATCCCCTATTATATGTGTTACGTCCCTAGATTCAGATTATCGTGCATGCGAAGGAGCTAATCGATATTTTACGTCAGGTCAAATTGGAGCAGATCCAATCCCGTCTCTTTAAACCTAGACCCTGTGCAATACAACTAAAAATAAGAGGTCAATAGACGGTAAAAATTACTCTAACTATATATCCTCCGACACTCAAATTAGAAATTTTTTCAAGATAATAGAAAGATATTAGGAAGATATGAGAATATGCGTAGATACATATTGTGGTAGATTGAGTATTTTGATGCGCCCTACAGAGAAGCAACTTAGAAGTGTGAAAGGCAAGCCTCCTGGACGAGAGAGAGAGAGAGAGACCCCTTGAATGAGGATAAGCCTCCTGGGATTAAAGATAAAACTCCTCCCACTATGTTTTCTAGAGAGAGGACAAGGTTGGCATCTTAGAAGGTAGGGATGCTCTTCCTTGTGATGCCTTCTGGATAGAGCACCTGACTCCCAGAAGGGTTGGATGGAAGAGCCTTCTGATAAGAATGGATGACAGAGCCTCCTTTTTGGATTCTCTTCCTCCCCTCTTCCATGAAAATGAATGAGTATTCATAGAGGTGACGGGCAATTGGATTATCATTATCCGGTAACAACCGTCCACGAACAGGATAAGACAAAACGGTTACGACCGGTTACACGTAAAGCAGGCTGTCCTAATTGGGCCGACGAGTTTAACCACCTACCCTCTGGGTAAACTGGACCAATTGGGATGTTCGTTTCTTGAGCCTACTTCTTTTGCTGATGGGCCATCTTCCTGAATCGGGTATGCTGAACCTATCACTAGTCCCCCATACAAGGTGGTTTAAATTTTTTTAACCCCTGACATGCTTCTGATGGGACTCTGTCTGTAGGTCTTGATAATGCGCTATTGTTATCTAAACCTTGCGGTTACCGTTGTCGAGTTTTTACACGTGCATCTGATTGGTCATGCTCACCTCTGCCAGGTGGAGGTCTTAGCACTAACGAAAGGGTGATTGCTAGCTAGACTTTGAGGTTATCGTTGTCAGGCTTTTGCTAGCATAGGCCATCGTCCGTATATACCCGTCAACGCTTGATCTTATAAAAGGACGTCATAGCTTTCATACATCTAGTCCTAATCTGTCGACCGTCATTGACTGATGGTGCTCACTCCTTTGGAAGGAGGTTGATGGACTCATGCTGAAAAACCCCTTAAAGTTTTAAGTTCGACCATGCATGGACCACTCGGTAACAAGATTGAGGTTCAAATCCGACCTCATATGGGCCGCTCAGTATGGGATTGAGGTTTAAATTCGACCTCGTAAGGGCCGCTTGGTATGGGACCAATATTTAAATTCAACCGTCTCTGGGCCGCTTGGTTTGGGATCGAGGTTTTGTAACAGGTGAATAAAATTTACCTGACTTAGGGGCAGTTTAGGTTGTTTGACGTTATGAAATAGTATGCAGGTATTCATATAAGTTGGTAAAATGACTATATTATTAATTAAAGTATGGTTCAAGCAATCAGTATGATATATACAAGACTTACCTGAATTCAACGTGGAATTGTTGCTGGCGTTTATGGTATCCCTAGGATCAGTTGACCGCCCTCGGTGCATGGCTCACTTGCACCGTTTTGGACAGTTGCTAAGACTCTTTGGCCAGTGCCTTGGCCTATGACCTCGGATTTGGTACTTCACCATGCACTAGTTGGACAATGCCTTATTGTCGAGCTGAGTGGCCTACAGGCTAGTGGTTTGGGTCCCGTTGTGGGCCGATATAGCCTCAAGTAACTCAAACTGATCTGGGGCTTGGTCGAGTGATGTCTACTAGGTAGCAAACCGAGCATCTCAGGCCCTCATTGTGAGGATTGTGATAACTTCTATGAGGATTTGTAACTATGCAATGGTCCTATGAGAGGCGTTGCAATCCTCCCTTGGAGTCATAATTGGTAGGTCTTACTCTGGAGGATCATCAAAGCCAAGAATGGTCCCATCAGTAGGGGCGACTAGTCGCTTACGCCGGTGGTCTAGAGTCTGCAGCCCTTAACCTTTGTAATAATGCGTGCTGTTCCTTTTGAAGAAGGGGGCTTTCATCAGCCAAATGGGATGATATCGGGGCGGATTAGAACCAACTACTCCAGGTTGCAAAGAAGCAAAATTAGGCTAGCACTCCGTAGCAGAATCAATCTGTAGTCGATCTTATTGAGTAGAACATGGCCAATCAATCAGGAATGGAATTGAGTGGGAGTGATCAAATTCTTGGAATGGATTTTAATTTCGAAGTTGACCAAAATCTGAAGTTGACTAAAATCCAGAGTGGTCAAAATCCTAGTTGGACAACCTTTCGAAATGGATAAAATTTCGAAGTGGATAAGAATTCTAGAGTTGACAAAATCTAGAGTGGATAAAATTTCAGAATGGATAAGAATTTTGAAGTGGGCAAAATTCAGAGTGGATAATATTTCGGAATAGATAAAATTCTGGAGTGGACAAAATTTTTGGAATGGATCTCAGAGCACCATAGTGAATCTGCAGCCGGAGCAAATTTGAAGCGCCAAAGTGTTCTGCAGTCAGAATGGACTACAGTAGGAGTGGATCTGAGGCGCCAGAGCGGAAGAATTTTGGACTAGTTGCATTAAGTCGACTGGCTCCGAGTTGGATGCTCGATTCTTGGAGCTAGATTGGATGTTTGATGAGTCAAATCGACTAGATGCCGAATAGGATTCTAGACTTAATGCACTCCAGCTGTCTGGAAGCTGGATTGGCTGCAATCAAACCGGCTGGTTGCCGGACTGAATAAAGCTGGCGGGATACAAGACTGAATTCCGGATTGGATGCGCCAAACCGGCTAAATTAGAGAAGTAAGGTGCTAGAGTGAATCTGGACCGTCTGAACTGCTACCTGAGTGGACTTTGACCGGTTGAGCTGCTGCTAGAGTGGCATTTGAATTCCGAACTGAGCTGCTACAACTCTAACTCTAGGTGCCGGAGTATCTCTGCTGACTGAGAGAGGGACAGAAAGGCGAAATGCCTTTTGGGCTCCGGAGTGGATTTGGCTGGCAGAGAGATGAAATACCTGTCTAGCTCACTCCGGCATTTGTACCAGAGTGGATTTGGGCTACTTCTGGAGTAATAAAAGTAATTTGCCGAAATCGACTAGCCGGTTGAATGAGAGATAGAAAGTCAGAGTGGACTGGACCGGCTGAACTGCTACCGTAGTGGCACTTGAACGGTGGACTGAGCGGCTACAACTCCGACTTGGGCGCCAGAGTGGTTCTAGAATACAATGATGATGAGCCCCAGTGGAGGTGGTCCCAACATTGCTACCAGTCATGGCGACAGCCACTCAGTGATGGGATGGCAGCCCACGCGAGTGCCATCGATGTTTTCTCCCTTTCTCCACTACGCCACATTACACAATCCACCAAAATCTCGCCTGGTCACCTCAAGATCGCCACATGCAAGCACAACACAGGCATCCTTGAAAAGGAAGGAAAGATTTACTTGCCTTAATTTGTAAATTTTCCTTCGGTGTAGGTGACGACGCGACGGTGGGTCTCACGCTAAATGACTTTACGATTTCACTCCTTTCTTCACATCGCGGCACAAATAGGAGGGGAAAACATGGAGAGGGCTTCGTCGGCGACAGATTGGGTGTCGCCTCCTCCAGTGACGGCAGTCGCCACTGTTCTGCGCGTCGCTCTTCTTCCTTCTCTTCTCTCTCTCTTGTTTTTTTCTTTTCCTTCTTTCGTTCTTTGCACTATGCCACCCGACTACTTTTTACTNTGAAGATTTACGACATAATTTTCATTTAAAGTGATTACAATACATAAATTTGGCACAACATATTTGGGATTCAGTTTTGACAATCTAAATATATATATATATAAAAAAAAATGAACTCTGTGTTTGAGATCTTTCCCTGTCTCAATGCTTAAAGTGGCATGAACATAAGCGGCATGATGATAGCTAAGGTTATTTCCCCCATAATAATATTTTTTTGCAAAAGCAATTAATTCCTTTGCTATGCACCCGGAAAGTAAAAATAACGAAACTAAGAAATTTCTGGAAATTTCCATTTACTGGAAACGATCAGATGCAAGTAAAAATAGGCATAATCTTAAAAATTGACATACACTAACCAGATTGCAAATCAAAAATTTTTGGGATTATCCTCTTTCAATTTGAACCTACACAGTACCTCCCGCCCACACCATTGATATAACTTTAACAACCTAACATCTCTTGCTTCCATGTTTCATGGCTTTCACCAGGCGCAGATGGTCACCGTCCCACAGACAGCTGGCCAAGTGTTGGAATTTTCCAGAGGGACAGCCTCACAAAGGATGGTATGGGACGTGGCCCAATTTGGACTTCACGTTGGCCACGACATCGTTGCACCTCATTAGTAAGCTCAGCATCTGCTGCGATATATCAACACTGGGTGCTTGATTTGGAATAATATTTGTCGGATTATAATTGTGATTAACTATCGGGCCTACAGCATCATCTTGCTGATTACCAAGGGGTAAAGGAAAAGTCGGCAATGAATGAGAAGCAATGAGCTTTTGATTGTTATTATCTATGTTGAATGCAACAGAGGATGATAAATTGCTCTTCCTACCACTGCTCTCCTCGCCCATGTTAAATCTAACACGGCCCCCTCTAACACCTGGACTGCTGACCTCATCTCCGGTGGGTCTCTTCAGGCATGATTTCAGCTGCACTGCTGGAGGTTGAGTTGGTGGCAGCTGCAAAACAGGGGTGGCAGGCTGGAGCTCGGTTGTAGGAGGTTGAGCTGGTGGTGGCTCATTGGCAGTGTCTTCTCCAACGTTTGGAGTCTTGGATGCTGATAATGGCTTGAGAAAGAACCTAACATTGGGAAAGACGGACTTGTTGCCCTCGGCGTACCGGTGGGCTCTCTGTGCATCCTGCTTGTAGAGAAAGATCACTCGGCAGGTGCTTGTCTTGTAGAAAATCCGATTGCCTGAGGGGTCCATGGGCCCAAAACGAGCAAACCTTGCCTTAAGCTCGTTGGAAGATGGAAGTGAAGTTCCGGAAGGGTACTTCATCACCAGATATGTGGGTTCCTCAACCCTCGGAGGTGGCTGCATACTCTTGCAGGACCCTGCCTTTGATGTTTTTGGTGGTGGTGGTGGTGGTGGTTGTGCAGCTACCGCTGCAACCTTCCCTCTCTCCTCTGCAGGCTGCATTCCAGAAATCTTCTGAACCATTCTCTTTTCTCCACCCGAGGATTTGGAGCCAAGGATTTTTTGCACCCTCTTTGCAGCAATTTCATCGTGATAATCAGATGGGAGACTCTTCCTGGCTGCTATTGTGGGGCCATCAGGCCTACCCAGGGGCTTTGGTGGTTTTGAAGTAGGCACACTCCTGATCTCACCACCAGCAGCATTTATGGGCGGCCCAGAAACCGGTGGAGATTTTTTTAGTCGGACTTCATAGGGTCCAGTAGCAGCAGGGGGCAACACAACTGAGCTTTTCTGAAAGACAAGGGAGCGAAATCTCAAGAAGACCTGCTTTAGAATGGCATGTCTGTCCTTTTGCGCACCATGTAAGGGGTTCAGGGCAAGAATTTCCAAATCACCCAACAACCAGGGAAGCTCGAACTTGGACTTTTCAGCTCCACCAAATGGCAATGGCGCCACTTGTTCAGACATGGAACTGATGCAGCCGCCTTCAATGCCACTCTTCTGGTGGCTTAACTGAGGGTCCTCATTTAGTGAAGCAGCAATCTTGATCGGCTTCCTCAAAAGCTTTCCAGCTGAGGCTTCATTATTTCCATTTACAGGCTTCTTATGGAGATGACCAGAGCTCATTTCAGCCTCTATCTTCCTCTTCTTTTTCCTTCCAATCTCAGGTTTCACGGAGCTCAATTCCCCGGGAGCTATTTTAGCAGTGTTGATCTTCTTCCCTGAACCACTAGCTAGCCTAACATCCAATGCAATATGATCACCGGTGCGATTGTCCGTAACATGGCAAAGTCCATCGCCCTCTTTTCCACCTGTTGAAACACTTGGCCCCCATGCAGGTTCCTTGCAGGCATCAGTAGCTGCCCTGCCAGTCATGAAAGTCGAATTCTGCTCACTGACAGAGACAGCCTGATCTATGGAAGAGGACAAAGAGGAAGTTGCATGCAAATGACCACTTTGAGGAGTCATCGAGTCCCTTCGCTCGTCTCTTCGCTTGAAAAGGTACCGGTCTCTTTTGGTATGCTCCTTGGATTTCACAGATTTTGTAGAGATCTTTTGGCCACCAAGAGCTTCAGCAAACACTTGAGGGCCACTCAAGGGAGCTGGAGAAAGTAACAAAAGCAAAATAACGGACATAAGTAAAAATAAGTGGAGTCAGATCCCTTTAACACAGCACAGAAAAATAACTGTTAGAAAGATATATCCATGCCTCGTTTTCAGACTCTTTTCATTAGAATCTCTTCTCTATGTCCACATCACTTCAGACATCCATTTAATCAGCTGTGTGAACACACCCCAAAACAAAACAAAACAAAATGAGGGAGAAAGAGAGAGAGAGAGGAGAACGAGAAGAACGAGAGAGAAGGATAATAAAGAGAAACTGTCAGTCTCCCTCCTCGTCTGCTGAACGATCCACACGAGTTGTGTGTGACATAGAATAACAGATTTCAGCCCCATGTTATGAACATATTAAGGCTAAAAATGATCTAAATCCCTTGCAGATAAAGCAATTTACATTGGAAATATTTTTTTGACATGCCTGTGAACGTACCCATCCTACACGAAAATTTCCTCTGGCAAGCAAATCCACTATTTAAACAACAGATGCTTTATATCACAGAAGCAATCAGAAAGCCAGCTTTGTGAACAAAAAATATATTCCATATTTTATATCCAGCAGTAATGTCAACATTTGTTTTGGAAACCCCACAAACAGTCCACCACCACCAAAGGAAAACAGAAATTTATTGCAGCATCCTGCTAAAGGTGCTTATTGTTGTAGAGTAATAAGTTGAGAAATTCCATAAATTTGTCGGCAATTAAGTTCTGTACAAACCAAACCATTACTAGTCATTCTAAAATCTAAAGTATGTGCACAGCAGAACTGCCTTAAGTTCCTCATTTTAGGTGGTGGGAATGTTGAACAAGCTGAGGGGCCCTGTGCCGCAATCGTGGCCGTTCGGCAGCAAATCCAACGGCTAGATGGCTTTTTGATTTTTTTTTTTTTCAAATGAAAAGAGGAAAAAATGGGCTCCGCAAATTGAGGCCGTCTGATTTTGGACAAACGGACGCGATTTGCGGAGCAGGCCCAGTGCCCCTGAGCCCATGTTGAACTGCCTTAAGTATCACTAGTGTCACCTTTGCAAGTGCTTTAAGGATAGGTTCATCTTCCAAGATTTTACTAATAAAGGTGAAAGGATGGGCCAGTGCCCAAGTAATAAATCCTTCACAACCCTCTCCTTCTCAACTGGTGCCTCTTTAACATCAAAATATCTGACATGCATATATTAGAGCACAATACCCTAACAGTAAAATCGATTATTCCTATCTAATAAAAATGAAATATGGTTATCATATGCAATTCATAAATCAAAATGCAACTACGGATTATTTTATATATAAAGAAAAATAAACATCCATAATAAACAAATCAATTATAGACTGCTTCAATAAGCCAAATTATTTTTCATCACAGCTACATTATTTTTCTACTCAAAAAGGGAAATGCGAAGCATCATAAATTGCTGTTAAATCTAGCTGGCACTTAACTTTATATTGAACTGTATTTCCTTCAAAAAATCAAGATAACAGCACTTTCGAAGGGCCAACAAAAATACAGGCTAGTTTCAAGCCTTTGACTCAGCCTCCAATATCATGAAACCCTATCTAGAAGGTTTCTTGCTCTCACTTACAAACAAGGCAAATTCATCTCTCAAAATAATGTGGCTCTGAAGGTGGAATGTGTATATTCGATCAATCATCATACTGCATTTCACTTAACAGCAAAATAACAGAAAAAAAGGGAAGAAAAATGAAAAATAGATCAAATTCGATTTGCATGTGCAAAATTTGGCAAAGCTTCTCTCATCTTTGGATTGTCAGAATCAACTAAGATACTTGGTTCAGGCATTTATCTTCACAACAAACTATATTTCACTGACATAAACTGCCATAGCAATATAAGAGAGCAGAGTCACATGCTACAGAGTTGAATGGAATCATAAGACTTGTGTTCGAAAGTGCACAGAATTGGGGCATTTCTGAACAGATATGAAAGGAAAACTTTCAATCACTCCCTTGAATACATGTCATCAAAAACTTGTCAAGAACACGAGACAGCGATTTCACATTGAAGGGATTTCGTTCAAGGATGTTGAGATTCATATCCATCAAGAGGACATTTTGAACAATAAATCTTACCTCTGTGTTTGATATGTGAATACTAACATCCAGAAAGACCTAATTTTCAGAAATTCTTTCCCTGTCACTACTTTAGTGCTCCATGAAAACAACGCAATGCCAATTATGATGAGATTAACCTTCTTCAAACTTGACATTCTAATGATATTTGACGGTCATGGCACCTTACATGCAACAGTGGTGTGAGAACAATATTGTCCATGCACACAAACACAGGCAATGAGTCAAAAGCATTAAAAAAAACTTTGACAAAAATTAATAAAGGGAACTGCCAAAACATATATACACTTGCATACAGACAAAAATATGGCAAGCAATGGGCAAATGTACGAGCAAGATGAAAAGAATCATCCTGCAGCTAAAAAAAGCAGTTATATTTATGATCGACACCCAACTCACAACACTCCGTATTTCCAGGAGAATAGGATACAGATGCCAGAATGATTTCAAAGGAAGCATCCTCCTCTATCCCTCGTTTGCTAAAAAAATAATGATTTCAAAGGAAGCATTCTCCTCTATCTTGTAGGGAAAGAGTGCCGGTCGGTTAGTGAAATTAAGAGTATAAAGATGATGAATACACAAGCACACAATTGAGAGAGAAGAGAGAGAGCTGGAAACACACATGGCTTTACGTGGGAACCCTCTTCTGAATAAAAAGGGAAAACCACGAGGCACTTAGCCTACAAAAATCACACTATAAAATTTTTGGTTACAAAAATTTTGGTTACACAAACCCTTGGAGAGCAGAGAACAGAGCGAAAATAAAACACAAGCGCAAAACTTGGCAACTCCTTGTGTTTCTCTCTATTTTTCTCTTCTGCACACTCACACCTCTCTCGCTCTACACCTCCATCAACATTGCTCAGCATACATTATATAGACACCACGCGACCACCTACTTCTACAATGCGGTTGCGTGCACAGCAAAATCTGCCACAAATTCTACAAAACGCCTTTCTGCCTAGAGTAGTTGACCTGCTCTGCAAATCGGCTACTAATTCTAAAAATCAACTTCCTTTTCCACAAAGTCTGTTGTCTGTACAGACTTTACAAGTCAGCTTTGCCAGACAAGCTTTCCTCGACCGTTGATCAAAGCCCTCAGTCTTTAGGCAATGTCCTCGGCCGATAGTCAAAGTCCTCGGCCATCAGCTCATGTCTTCAGCCATCACTCAGACTCTTTGTCCTTCAATTAGAGTCTTCTGCCAATAGTCAAAGTCCTCGGCATACATTATATAGACATCACTCAGCATACATTATATACACCTCCATCGACATCGCTCAGCATACATTATATAGACACTAGGCGACCACCTACTTCTACAACGCGGTTGTGTGCACAGCAAAACCTGCCACAGACTCTACAAAACGCCTTTCTGCCTAGAGCAGTTGACCTACTTTACAAATCGGCTACCAATTCTGAAAATCAGTTTCCTTTTTTACAAAGTCTATTGTCTGTGCAAACTTTATAAATCAGCTTTGCCAGACAAGCTTTCCTCGACCGTTGATCAAAGCCCTCGGTCTTTAGGCAATGTCCTCGGCCGTTAGTCAAAGTTCTCGACCATCAGCTCATGTCTTCAGCCATCACTCAGAGTCCTTGTTCTTCAATTAGAGTCTTCTGCCGATAGTCAAAGTCCTCGGCCATCAACTCAAGTCTTCGGGCATCACTTTGAGCTATCGTCTTTCAATCATAGTTCTCAGCCTTTATTTCACTTCAGGCAACAATGCTTCCCATACGGGAGTGACACAAAATCTCAACATATCCCTCGCTTACTAAAAGAATAATGATTTCAAAGGAAGCATTCTCCTCTATCCCTCATTTACTAGAAAAAAAAATAACTTCGCTTAGCATGATCACAAAAATAACGAACATCAGACTTTTGTATAAATTGAAAGTTGGGAATCAAACTAAATGCAGCCACAGAAACTTCATTTCCAAAGTAACAACATGGATACATAAAATAGAGAGGATATTGGATGAAAATAATGCAATTAATACCTCGTGTTGGGTCTTTTGTAGGCCGATCAGTTACACTTGGTGATGAACGACCAGGGCGTATTGGTTCCTGTCCAAAAGCTTGAGCATATGTCTCATCGAATTCCTCAAATATCGCTCTCCGGTAAGATAGAGATATAGACTTTTTTTTAATAAAATCAATGCTCCTGCTTTCAACATCTTTAGGCGCTAAGGCAAGCTGCTTCATGAATAAAAGAGTAGCAGCAGTTTGAAAATTCTCTCTTGCCCTTCTAATTTGACTCTCAGAATAAATACCACCTGATTCATAATCAAAAACATCGACAGCAAAGTACCCTTGAACACGGGTAGGCCGAAAGTTAGAAGGATTTCGACAACGGCAACTCAAACCAAGGGCACTCCTCCGACTTGCCTCCTCAACCGAATCTTCCAAGGCGTTCAGAAAATTTCTAGAATTTGCCTGCAGTGAATTCTCTGCAAAGTAAGGATCATATGGAATGAGTTCTGCTGGCTCAAACCACCCATAACTGCTATCACCAAAGAATGCAACCAAAACATGACCATCACTCTTCATTCGACGAACTGAAGGAGATGCAAATGCTTCATTAAATATATGACCCGGCCACCATGGATGAGACTTCACCTTGCCCCACACCATATCACCCATTTCAAATCCAAATCCTACCTTCATTGACCCTACTCTCAATTGGCCAGCTACATTCTTCGCAGCATCGCCATCATAAAGCGTAATCATGAAATCATGCTCAGCACCACCGCGTTTCTGCAACCTGCAGTCACCATCTGCTCCATCCATCCTCAACCTAGAGCCATCCGCGCCAACATTATAAGCGTCATCATTATCATCATCAGGAACCCTAGACTCCATTGCCTGGCCAGCGACTTCACGGACTCTATACCCCATTCCCTCGCTAGCAACAACTTCTGGAAAAGCCCTAGTTTTTCTCGAAGCCTCGATCTCCCTGTCCACACCACAATCAGCATCCCCACCGAAAGCCCTAGCGTCAAAATCACCCTCTGGCTTGGGCAAAACCCTAATCAGATCTACGTCACTCTCCAGCATCCCTACCAAATTCAGCCCCGGATAAACCTTATCTTCGCCAAACTCATCTCTCCAATTCAACCCCGCAGAAATCCTTCTTTCTTCGCGGACATTAGGATTCAAATCGCACACACTTTCACCACCAAAACTGGCGCTCCATCTCTTCCCCTGCTCTCATTTGAAACCCTAGGTCTGCCAAATCATTCTTCAAAGAAGAGGCGTTAGGGTTCCGCTTTAAATCGAATTCGTTACTTATCAATAAAACAAACTTCGCAACAGAAGGACGGTCGGATCATTGAAATGGACTGAAAGATAAATAAGAGGAAAACATATCGGTCAATTGTACCTCGATTTCTTACAGAGAAGCAGAGAATGAGGAAGAGAGTCTAAAAATGTAAACCCTAATTACAATGAATCAAATCGGTAGAGAAGAAGAGAAGTATTTCCATACCGGCAGTGTGCTACTTATATAAGTGGCACTACGTGCCGTCTCAATGGCTGCCATCTCGCATCTGACATATTCATTTTTTATATCATCACTAATATATATATATATAAGATCTGAGCAATTCATTGATGTCCTATTTTCTTGCGTTGATACTCCGAGTTGGTTGGGATTTCTGTGAAATCCAGTAAGGTTCATT